>JAINUT010002477.1:0-105332 GCA_020205555.1 Panax stipuleanatus
GATTCCTAGGCTCACATGATTTGCACGATATTAAATATACATAATGTCCACGGCTTCGATATTAGATGATTTCATCGATTAAAATCACCGTTTAAGCCATTTCGGCCCCCCTTTCACCTCTAAATATAAATTTAGGGTTATACGGGATAACCGGGACCATTTAAAATGATTAATCCATAGAAATACCATGAATCTAAGCCATCCTAGCACACGGGTTAAAGCTTCAAGCTTAATAACCTCTCAAAGGCTAGATTAGGCTTAGATTTAGGTATATCTAGCCTCCGCGGTTGATTTACAACGTAATAAGCACAATATAACAGATAAAAATGTAAAGTCTATCAGCTATTACACGATATGCTTATAATACAACAAGTTTAACTATATTCAAATAAGATATCTCATTAATCTATCATTTGAACAACATTTACAAAGAACCGAAGCTAGAAAGTGCGTTATTTCACCTTGGGGGACGCGTAAACAAGCGATTTGACTCCCGGGATGAACTTAGAAAACTAATAGGGCTTCAAGTATGTGCTAGATGGGATGATTGAGCTTCAAAGAGGTGAAGATGAGTTCCACCCGAGCCCCTCTCTCTAGAATGTCTATTCTCTAAAATGTATCTCTCTCCTTAAAATGAACTAGTGTGGGTGTTATAAGCTGTCGGAGGAAGCCGCAACCACATATGCGGCTAGCCGCATATATGGTCAAGGCTAGCCTAAATGGGCCAACACAGGCTCGATAAGTGGTCCTTCGGTCCCAGTTCGACAGAAGATGATGTCCGACGCTCGGCCTTTCGGACAGTCCTTGAGGAATGCAGAGGGAATAGATCGATTCTGACTGGATTAGGGTTTGGGAAGTCGATACTCGTGGCTGAGATATATCCATTAGGTTCGAATATCAGTTATCTAGCTTATCTCCGGTGGCACGTCGTTCGAGGTTTGCTGAGGTGGTTTTCGGTGATCATTATCTCAGCTCGTCGATCCTCGATCAGTTCACGGTGTTCGGACGTCATTGATCCTTTGCATCACTCCCGGGGTTATCACCAATATGATCTGGATCTTTTGCCCTACCTCAGGGTTGTCGCCAGAGTAAAATTACGCTTTTGCCCTTCTGCAAGGTTAGTACAAAGAAAGTAAAATTTCGAGTGTCTACAGATGCCCCTCTTTGTCATGTTCATGCAATGTAATGGAATGAACACGACAAAGATTAATAGACACGGAGAATGCATGACAAGGTATATCTAATGATGCAATATCATGTATAACAGATGTGATGATTTGTGAGATTTAGAGAAGGGTTACTTCCGCGGCTGGGGAAGTTAAGGATTACTTTGTCGGGATCAAACCGACATGCGTTGAATTGTAGTCAATGAATTGCACCATCGGGGTCATGCCGATGCCCTCATTGGGTTGTAGCAAACGGATTATGTCATCGGGGATTTGCCGACCTGCGTAGAGTTGTTGCCAACGGATTACATCATCGGGGATTTATCGACCTGCGTAGGGTTGTTGCCAACGGATTACATCATCAGGGATTTGACAACCTACGTAGGGTTATTGCCAACAGATTACATCATCAGGGATTTGCCGACCTGTGCTGGGTTTTTGTCAACGGATTACATCATCGGGGATTTGCAGACCTGCGTAAGGTTATTAATTACATCACCGGGGATTTGCCGACTTGCGTAGGGTTGTTGCCAACGGATTACATCATCGGGGATTTGCCGACCTGCGTAGGGTTGTTGCCAATAGATTACATCATCGGGGATTTTTTGACCTGCGTAGGGTTGTTGCCAATGGATTACATCATTGGGGATTTACCGGCGCCTTCACAGATTTATTGTCGGTGGATTACATCGTCGGGGGTTGAGCCGACGCCTTCACTGATTCTTTGTCGGTGGATTTCATCATCGGGGGGTCGAGCCGACGCTTCACTGATTCGTTGTCGGTGGATTACATCGTCGGGAGTTGAGCCGACGCCTTCATTGATTCGTTATCGGTGTGCTTTCATCGTCGGGGTTGAGCCGACGCCTTCACTTATTCGGTATCGGTGGATTTCATCGTCGGGGTTGAGCCGACATCTTCACTGATTCTTTGTCGGTGGATTTCATCATCGGGAGTGATCCGACGCCTTCACTGATGTCGTTGTCCGGTGGATTCGCATCGTCGGGGGTCGAGCCGACTTCTTCACTAATTCGTTGTCGGTGGATTTCAACGTCGGGTGGTTGAGCCCGACGCCTTCACTGGTTCGTTGTCGGGGATTCTGAGATACAGTATGATTTTGACTGATTTTTGGTCTTCTGATGAGTGGTATTTATATCGCGAATCAGATTCTTTGAAGCTTAAGACGCTGCTTGTTTTATATGTATTGTTGCTTTTATTATATTTTGTTGTTATTATGCTTATCCTATATGATGCAGGGCTGTTTAGAGCCATTTCCAGCTTATAGGGGCAAAATTGTCATTTTTTACACTCTGGCATAGCAGCGCCAGAGCCTTGCCTTTCCTCTCGCCGCAGCGCCGCCTCCTTGTCCAAGCTGACGTCATCTGGCACTGCAGCGGCCCTGGTCCTTCATGAGCTCGCGCCGCAGCGTGAGTGCTGGTGTTTTAAGCCTATGTGCGCGCAGTGCCACCCAATAGCTTTAGTCTCTGCGCCGCAGCGCCACCTCCGGTGCCCAGCCAATGACTTGCTTTTAATGACCTAAAGCAAGAGTAGTAAAAATAAGGGATGAATAAAAAGAATAGAAAAGAAAGACGGCGGTGAGGAGATTGATTATAGAGAGAGATAACAGAGTAGTATTAGTTAGTTTTTAGAACAGAAAGAAGCTGGGTTTCAAGGGAGAATAGTTATTGCATCCTACACAGCTCAGAAGTTACGCGGAGAAAAGAAGAATTGGAGACAGAAAACCTCACAACAGGAGTTTTCTTATTCTAAATCTCTCATTTATTTGTGTATTACTGATGGTTGAATGTTATAGAAAGGTGTATTAGCACCATGGTTTATGAACTTATTCCTTTTTAGGATTGCAATGTAACCTATTGTTTAGCCTAATTAACTTTGTCTCCTATTTATATTAATGAATCATTTTGGAATGGGTTGTTGTATTTCTTGCTTATTGACCTGATTGCTTGACAGAGTTTTTGGTATTGATATTAATGGATATTGAAAAATGGACATTAATATCTAGCTTTTAAAAATACAGAACACTTGTTATGACCTTGCCTAAGGGAATGTGTGCATAAACTGCTTAATAGGATAGACATATCTCTATTTGCCTTGTGTAGCCTTGAGACTAAGCTTAATGACCCTAGTCTAGTTATTTTCACCAATAGACATAGTGTGATTCATCTAGCTAGGGATGTGCATTTGGCCTTCGACAGAAGCGTATGCGTAGTTCTGTTCTCGGCTGACCATTCCTTGATTCGTTTGTATTGTGGAGATTAGGAGATTAGGCAACGCATTAGGGGAATTGTAATCCTAACTTGAATCCCTAGTACAACTATTTCTCTTACTTCCTTTAGTTGTAATCACATAGTTTAACATACCATCTCTAATCACTTGTTTAGATAAGACAGTATAGAACTTATATTAGTATTTGATTTGCACTTAAGACTTCGTCCTCGTGGGTACGACACTCCACTTATCTTATATTACTTGTTGACCGCGTATACTTGCGTGTTAATTGTTGTTACATAAATCGGACAACAAGTTTTTGGCGCCGTTGCCGGGGACTTAGTACTATTTGTTATCAATATTAAAACTAAGTCAATACGATCTTAATCTAGACTGATATTATCTGTTGAATTTTCTTTTCAGGTGATCTCTACGCCGTATACCACCTTGAAGGGGTCGGAATATAATACCTCTCGATCCCGAGGTTGATAGAACGTACAGACGTCTACAGAGAGAAAAAGCTCGAGACATACATACTCCTGTTACAATGGCTGAGGAACTTCAGAAATCTTTAAGGGAGTATGCTATGCCTCACATTGTAGATTTGCAAGCGAGCATTCTCAGGCCAACAATCCAAGCAAACAATTTTGAGATCAAGCCAGGCACCATCCAAATGTGCTCTAATATTCAGTTTGGGGGATTACCAAATGATGACCCCAATGATCACTTGATGAACTTCTTGGAGATCTGCGATACTTTAAGTGCAATGAAGTGTCTGACAATGCCATCAGACTCCGATTGTTTCCATTCACCTTGAAGGACAAGGCCAAGAGTTGGCTACATTCACTTCCGTCAGGCTCCATTACCACATGGGATGACTTGGCTCAAAAGTTTGTGGCGAAGTTCTTCCCACCCGCCAAAACCGCCAGGCTCAGGCTCGAAATTACCTCTTTTATCCAGTTTGAGTCAGAGTCTTTGTACGACTCATGGGAGCGATTCAAGGATCTTCTGAGAAAATTCCCCACCATGGACTACCAGAATGGCTTCCCATCCAGACATTCTATAATGGGTTAGCCGGATCTACTCGTTCGAGTATAGATGCCGCTTCTAGAGGAGCCTTCATGTCTAAGCATCACACAACGGGGTATGAATTGGTGGAAACAATGGCGGCCAATAATTATCAATGGCCAAATGATAGGCAGGCCCCTAGAAGAGCAGCATAGATATATGAGGTTGACCCAGTCACATAATTAGCAGCTCAGGTTTCAGCGCTAACAAAAAGACTCAACACCATGGGAGTGCAAGCTGTGCAGAATGTTCAGAGTGTTGGAGTGTCGTGTGAATTGTGTCAAGGGAGCCACCCAACTGATCAGTGTGCCATAAGCCCCGAGTCAGTTCAATTTGTTTCCAACTACGGGCGGCAGCAAAATGCAATTCTCCCCACTCATTATCATCCGGGCTTGAGGAATCATCCAAACTTTTCTTGGGGCAACACCAATAACAATCAAGCACAACCTCTGACCACCAGGCCTAATTTCTCAAACCCTCCGGGTTTTCAGCTCAAAATCAGTACAACCAACAACCACAGAGTTCTCATAATCAGTTCCACCATCCGCTACCTCAATAGGAAAGAACACCTAGTTTGGAAGATCTTCTGTCACGATATATTGCCCAAAATGAGACAAGGAGCGGTAATCAAGAAGATTCCATCTGAAACCTTGAAGTCCAAATGGGACAGTTGGCCTCTGCTTTGTACAGTCGTCCGCAAGGCACATTACCGAGTGACACGGATGTCAACCCAAAACGGGATGGGAAGGAACACTGCAAAGCAGTTACACTCTGGAGTGGGAGAACTATAAATGAAAATGGTGGAGAGAGTCCTATAATGTAAGAAGAAGTGACTATAGAGAACCTATTGTAGAGCAGAGTGATGATAAGTCTGGGGGTGAGGTAAATGCTCAGATAGCCCTTCTTCACCAACCCCTACAGTGAACACATCTAGTCCTCCTATCCCATAGTTGCCATTCCCCCAGCGCCTGCAGAAATAAAGCTTGATAAGCAGTTTTCTAAGTTTTTAGAAGTGTTTAAGAAGCTTCACATAAACATCCCGTCTGCAGAGGCGTTGGAGCAAATGCCAAGTTATGTCAAATTTATAAAAGATATATTGTCGAAGAAGAGGAAAATGGGAGATTATGAAACCGTGGCTCTGACAGAGGAATGTAGTGCCATTCTACAGAACAAGCTTCCGCCAAAACTAAAAGATCCTAGTAGTTTCACGATTCCATGCACTATCGGGGACCAATTCATTGGCAAGGCCTTATGCGATTTGGGGGCGAGTATAAATTTGATGCCTCTGTCAATATATAAGAAGCTTGGGCTAAATGAAGCCAAACCCACAAGTGTTACCTTGCAATTGGCGGATAGATCTCTCACTTACCCAAAGGGGATAGTAGAGGATGTGCTTGTCAAGGTGGACAAGTTAATCTTCCCAGCGGACTTTATTGTCCTAGACTTTGAGGAAGACAGAGAGGTCCCAATAATACTGGGCAGACCATTCTTAGCAACTGGGAGAACCCTTATAGATGTGCAGAAAGGGGAGTTGACTATGAGAGTACAGGATCAGGAAGTAACTTTCAATGTGTTCAGGGCAATAAAATATCAGAACACCCCTGAAGACTGCTTCCAGATTAAAGTGATTGATGATACAGTCAGGGAAGTATTCTCAGAAATATGCATGACAGACCCTTTAGAAGCTACACTAACCGATACCAGTACTATGGAAGAGGCCACCTATGTTGAATGTGCTAACTGGCTGGATGCACCCCAGAGATCTACACAGTTCCAAAGATAGTTTGAGTCTCTGAATGATCCAGAAGCATCTACTTCCAAGGCCCAACCATCAATTGTAGAACCTCCTATCCTCGAGTTAAAGCCCTTGCCCAATCATCTGAGGTATGCTTACTTGGGGTAATCATCCACTTTGCCTGTTATAATATCTGCATCGTTAGATGAATGCCAGGAAGAGAAGCTACTGCTAGTGCTTAAATAGTATAAAACGGCACTGGGGTGGTCGATTTTAGACATTAAAGAGATTAGTCCATCCCTTTGTATGCACAAAATTCTACTGGAGGAAGAATCCAAGCCGACCATTGAACATCAGAGGCGGTTGAACCCAATAATAAAAGAGGTGGTCCGGAAGGAAATCATTAAGCTGCTAGATGCAGGCATTATCTACCCCATCTCGGACAGTCCTTGGGTCAGTCCCATTCAGTGCGTGCCAAAAAAAGGCGGCATGACGATAGTAGCCAATGAGAATAACGAGCTGATTCTAACCAGAACGGTGACTGGATGGAGGGTATGTATGGACTACATAAAGTTAAACAAGTCCACTTGTAAGGATCACTTCCCTTTACCATTTATTGATCAGATGCTTGATAGACTTGCTGGGCATGATTTCTATTGTCTGCTAGATGGTTATTCTGGATATAATCAAATTTCTATTGCTCCAGAAAATCAGGAGAAAACAACGTTCACATGTCCGTATGGGACCTTTGCCTTTCAAAAAATGTCTTTTGGGTTGTGTAACGCTCCTACAACATTCCAACGTTGCATGATGTCCATCTTCTCTGACATGGTCGAAAAGACCCTCGAGGTTTTCATGGACGATTTTTTTGTATTCGGGAGTTCATTTGATAACTGTCTGGTGAATTTGATTGTCGTTCTCCAAAGATGTGTTGAAACTAATCTTGCATTGAATTGGGAGAAGTGCCACTTCATGGTCAATAAGGGCATTATTCTGGGCCACAAAGTATCTGATGGTGGTATCGAGGTAGACAAGGCTAAAATTGATGTCATTAATAGTCTACCACTGCCTACATCAGTGAAAGGGGTTAGGAGTTTTCTTGGACATGCAGGATTCTATAGGTTGCTTATCAAGGACTTCTCAAAGATAACCAAACCGCTATGTTCACTATTGGAAAAGGACATGCCTTTTTAGTTTAATGAAGCCTGCCTTAGAGCATTTGATCTATTGAAGGAAAAACTCATTTCGACTCCTATTGTGGTAGTTCCTGACTGTACTTTCCCATTTGAGCTCATGTGCTACGCTAGCGATTTTGCAATTGGGGCAGTGTTGGGACAGAGAAGGGACAAAGTGTTCCACACGATCTACTATGCCAGCAAAACATTAACTGATGCTCAGTTAAATTACACCACAACCGAGAAGGAATTGCTGGCAGTGGTTTATGCTTTCGACAAATTCTGTTCCTATCTTATTGGAACAAAAGTGACCGTGTATACCGACCATTCAGCCATCAAATATCTGATAGAGAAGAAAGATGCAAAGCCTAGGCTGATAAGGTGGGTCCTTCTTCTCTAGGAGTTTGATCTGGAGATCCGCGATAAAAAGGGGACAAAAAACCAGGTAGCAGATCACTTGTCGAGGTTGGAAAACCCTCCTCATTCGGGAGATGCTGACAAAGACATTAATGATTTCTTCCCGGATGAACAACTATTTATCATCCAAAGCAAAGCCCCGTGGTATGCGGACTTTGCTAATTTTGTCGCTTGTCAAGTGCTTCCTCCCATCTTGAGCTATCAACAGAGGAAGAAATTCCTAAATAATGCAAAACAATACTTGTGGGACGAGCCCTTCTTATTTAAGTAGTGTTCAGATCAGATTCTGCGGAGATGTTTGCCAGAGGAGGAAATCGAAGGTGTGCTCCATCATTGCCATTCCTTAAATTATGGAGGACATTTTGGGGGCCAAAGAACTACTGCTAAAGTACTCCAATCTGGGTTTTATCGGCCTACCCTGTTCAAAGATGCACACATATATGTGTCGCATTGCGATAGATGCCAAAGGGTAGGAACCATCTCAAAAAGGCATGAATTACCTCTGCAGAATATCCTTGAAGTAGAGTTGTTTGATGTATGGGGTATTGACTTTATGGGACCATTCCCATCTTCCTACAACAATCTCTATATTCTTGTTGCGGTTGATTATGTCTCCAAATGGGTAGAAGCAGTCGCCTTGCCATCTAATGATGCTAAGGTGGTGCTTAATTTCTTAAGGAAAAATATTTTCACTCGCTTTGGCACTCCTCGGGCAATAATCAGTGATGAAAGGTCACATTTTTGCAACAAATATTTTGAAGCCCTTCTTGCTAAGTATGGGGTGACCCATAAAATAGCCACAGGTTATCATCCGCAGACAAGTGGCCAAGCAGAGATCTCTAATTGAGAGGTTAAGCGTATCTTGGAGAAGATTATTAATCCTAATCGGAAGGACTGGTCAAAGAAGCTTGATGATGCCTTGTGGGCATACCGCACCGCTTATAAAATGCCTATCGAAATGTCTCCGTATAGGCTTGTTTATGGCAAGGCTTGTCATCTTCCTGTGGAGCTAGAGCACAACACATATTGGGCTATCCAAAAGCTCAATTTCAATTTGGATGCAGCGGGTGAACAAAGACTATTACAACTCAATGAATCAGACGAGTTTCGTCTTCACACGTATGAAAATGCCAAGTTGTATAAGGACAAGATGAAGCGGTGGCACGACAAGAAAATTATCGAAAGGAATTTCGAACAGGGCCAGAAGGTGCTTCTTTTCAACTCCCAGCTGAAATTATTCCTGGGGAAGTTGAAGTCCCGATGGTCGGGGCCGTTCATAATTACTAAGGTGTATCCCCATGGGGCTATTGAGGTCGAAGATCTTCACTCAGACAAAACCTTCAAAGTCAATGGACAGCGTTTGAAACACTGTTGGGTCGGCGAGGTCGACCGACAAAACACCTCCATCACCTTTGGAGACCCGGTGTAAGGCGGGGTGAAAGTCAAGCCGACGACTTTAAATCAAGAGCTTGATGGGGAGGCAACCCCATCTCAGTATCAAAAATATCCTTATTGTTTTCATTCAGTGTTGTTTTCTTTAGTTATCATTAGTGCACTTGGTTTTCCTTAGAGTAATTGTAGATGCTGAATTAGTATGTTAGTATGTTAGTATAATTGTTAGTTTGATTAGTAGTCTATGGCTAATAGTTAGAATGTTTGTGTTGATTCACTGATATAGACGTTTGCCTGTACAGGAAATCAGCAGGATGGTACCTCAACGCCAGTAAGTTGACTAAGTTTTGCGCCGCAGCGCCGTGCTCATTATCCAATAATTTCACGTCGCGCCGCTGCGCCAATCCCTTTAGAAAACTTCCCGCCGCAACGTCGGTCCAAGTTGGTGAAGCTGATAGTTACTGGAGAGTTGCGCTGCAGCGTCTGGAAATCATGCCGCAGTGCCAAGAAGTCGCGCCGCAGTTCCTAGGATGACGCCGCAGCGCTAAGCCAGATCTGAGGTTGCGCTGCAGTGCCATGCACCGCGCTGCAGCGCCATGCACCGTGCCGCAGCGCTATGTAACGCGCCGCAGCGCCACTAGTGTGTTTTTGAGTTTAAACAAGGCTTTTGCATTCCTTTTGCAGCAGTTCACTTCAGTTCCCCTTTTTTTTTCTCTCAAAGACATCCCCCTTCTTCCAAAGAGCCGTTCGGCAAATCAACCGTCACCCTTCAGTTTCTTACGGTTCGGCAGCCTTCCAACCGTCGTGCAGTTACTCTCCTTCTGGTGCCTACCTCTTTATAAGCGGTATGAGGTAAGGAATTCTTCATAGAGCAAGATTTTGGGATTTTGATTGTTAAAATTTTTCTTTGTGTCCTTGGAGTTTTGTTGACAATGGGTTCAAAGCGGCCTCGTACTAGTATAGGTCCTCCTTCGGTATCCAGAACCCCTCCTTCCCTTTGGGATGCTGTAAAATTCCCAAGTGAGGAAGCCTGGAAGTGCTATGCTCAAAATTTTTCAAAGCAGAGTTTGGTGCTTGAAAGAGGGCTAAGGCCAGATGACAAGATGGACGGCGATATGAATTCTATGATTATGACTATGAAATGGATTCACTTCACCAAGCTGCCCGAGTCTGCAGTTATTTCGGTAGTAAAGGAATTCTACGTAAATGCTAATGATGATGGTCCTTCAACGGTGTCGGTTCGGGGTAAGTTGATCAAATTTGACAGTCATACCATTAATACTGTGTATGGGACTCCAAACTACGATGGTAGGGACTACTTGGAGCCTGGGATGAGAAGTTACAGTACAGATGAGATAATAACCAAGCTCTGCAAGCCTGGTACCGTTTAGAAAACCAACGAATTCCATGGTGAAAAGACCTCTTTTCCCCATCAAGCTTTAAGTCGTTATGGTAAGGCGTGGTACTCCTTCATTTGTGCCAATATCATGCCAACACGCCACCTGAGCGATGTAACAAAAGAGAGGGCGGTTCTGCTGTATGTAATTATCATGGGGCTGAAGGTAGATGTGGGGGTTCTTATCTAGGATTCAATTAAAAAGGCCATCAGGAGAAACATAAATTTTGGACTCCCTCACCCGTCTCTAATCACACGTCTATGCAAAAGGGCGGGTGTGGTATGGGAGAATGACGATATAACTCAGCCGCCTACGGCTGTCATTGATCATCACGTTATAGCCCGATATGGAGTATGGGACGGGGGACCATCGTCACACCCAAAGGGTCAGGGCTATTTACCGGGACCTCTGGCGCCTCCCTCCTCTGAGGCTGGTACCTCCGCTCAAACGCCTGAGCCCCCATCTTCTGAGGCTATGCCACCAGGGGCCCTAACAGAGATTTTGAGCAGCCTTAACTTTCTGTGGCTCAATGGCAGAGCCAATTTAATCACTACCATGCGGAGTTCGCAAATACAAGTTCTAGTATCTATTATGCCCAGGGAGGAGATGATGCAGAGTCCATGCCCTTTCAATTTCTAGTACCTCCAATTTTTGCGCCTTATCCACCACCATTTTTGGCCAGAAGGGAGGATCGCGAGGAGGAGCCAGCGGGTGACGATGATGATGACGATGATGATGATGCTGTGGAGGTTGAATGCCAGTGAGGACATTGGCAGATTTCAAGCTTGGGGGAGATTCCTTTTTAAGTATTATTATATATGAATTGATGTATGTTTCTTTTGGGCGGTATAGCCCTAGACTATATTTTTTTATGCAGTGTTTGTGGATGTTTGTGGTTGTTTATGGTTTATTTTGGGATGCATGTTAAGATCCATTAGTACGCTGGTTTTATTAAATATATATATATATATATATGAATGTTTTGGTTTATATTATATGAATACTTTTGTTTTATTTTGTATATAGTATTTTGCGATTGCGATAGATATCATGTCATTCTGGTTGTTGTGTTTATAGCCATATTTTGGGGATTGCGTAGATAATTGATATACTTAATGCTATGTGTTATGGCTTTACCTTATTTTGGCAGGGTGCTTTTTCTTTTGTTACTTCTTGCCTAAATATTTTGATTAACCCTTTTACCCCGTTCTATAACTGTATATATGCTGGGTGAGGGTGTTATAGCTATTAATTTTTGATCGTGGTTAATGACAGGCGCCTTGTAGTTATATCTTTCTTTTAGAGTAGTGTCAAGAATATATGAGCTAGGGGTGTGTTAATTCGTTAAGTCGAGGCTGTTATTGATCCGTCCTTCTTAGCAAGCACCGACCAACTATGTGAACTTTTTATTTTTCGAATTTAGTTTGCGTGTTGATTTCTTTGAGAGTTTGTTCACTTTTACAAACTTTCGTTTTTACAAGGTAATAAAAGACTTAGATGCTTATACAGTTTTGGATCTTGGATTCTGGCATGTTGACATTTTTTTTATAAAAAAAAATGTAATAAAAGAATAAAAAGAAAAGAAGATTGAATATCTAAAGTCTTGCGGTGGGTCGAGATGGAGCGTGAAACGCACTCGCCCATAAACGCAGGACCGATATTGAGATGGAGCATAAAATGCACTCGCCAAATAATCTTTGGATTTCATAAAGTTTAAATTAGCTTATGTTGATTACGTGACCTTTGATGCTCGAGTTATTAGATTCATAGGGGTGTTCTACACCTAGTGCCCTAAAGTCGTCTGGCTTGGGAGTCACTGATCAAAAGCTCATTACTGGGTAGCTCTGAAGTCTAAGGTAATTAAGGACTGTCCGATTCAGATTTTATTGTCTTCATACTAGAGCCTTTAGATCCTTTCTTGCACTTGCATTTTAGTCTTAATGTTTGTTGAATGTTTAAGTTATGAAGTGTTCATATTGGTATTAACAGTCGACTGTGAGATCTTATTTAAGCTATTTTTAGTTAGGATGGTTGGTCTCCAGCGCACATATATAGAATGGATCGAGTACAGTCTCATACCTGCAAATTTGATATTAAGCCCTCATTCATGTCGATGTTTGTCCTATTCTCAGAGAGGCTCTATAATTGCACTTAAAAGCCGTGGTAATATTCTATAGGAGTAGTTTCCATTCGCGTCTTCTAGTAATGTAGGTGTGGATGTTTATTTTATGTTATTTGTTTTGCTTTTATATATATTTTATTGTTATTATGCTTATCCTGTATGATGCAGGGCTGTTTAGGTCATTTCCAGCATATAAGGGCAAAATTGTCATTTTTTACACTCTGGCACAGCAGCGCCAGAGCCTTGCCTTTTCCTCGCGCTGCATCGCCGCCTCCTTGTCCAAGCTGACGTCATTTGGCGCTGCAGCGGCCCTGGTCCTTCATGAGCTCGTGCCGCAGCGTGAGTGTTGGTGTTTTAAGCCTACGTGGCATCGCAGCGCCACCCAACAACTTTAGTATCCGCGCCGCAGCGCCACCTCCGGTGCCCAGCCAGTGACTCACTTTTAATGACCTAAAGCAAGAGTAGTAAAAAGAAGGGAGGGAAAAAAGAATAGAAAAGAAAGACGGCGGCGAGGAGATTGATTATAGAGAGAGATAACAGAGTAGTATTAGTTAGTTTTTTTAGAACAGAAAGAAGCTGGGCTTTAAGGGAGAATAGTTATTGCATCCTACACAGCTCAGAAGTTACGCGGAGAAGAGAAGAATTGGAGACAGAAAACCTCACAACAGGAGTTTTCTTATTCCAAATCTCTCATTTATTTGTGTATTACTGAGTAATGATGAATGTTATAGAAATGTGTATTAGCACCATGGTTATGAACTAATTCCTTTTTAGGATTGCAATGTAACCTATTGTTTAGCCTAATTAACTTTCTCTCCTATTTATATTAATGAATCATTTTGGAATGGGTTGTTATATTTCTTGCTTATTGACTGATTGCTTGACAGAATTTTTGGTATTGATATTAATGGATATTGAAAAATGGACATTAATATCTAGCTTTTAAAATACAAGAACACTTGTTATGACCTTGCCTAAGGGAATGTGTGCATAAACTGCTTAATAGGATAGACATATCTCTATTTGCCTTGTGTAACCTTGAGACTAAGCTTAATGACCCTAGTCTAGTTATTTTCACCAATGGACATATTGTGATTCATCTAGCTAGGGATGTGCATTTGGCCTTCGACAGAAGCGTATGCATAGTTCTGTTCTAGGCTTACCATTCCTTGATTCGTTTGTATTGTGGAGAGTTAGGAGATTAGGTGACGCATTAGGGGAATTATAATCCTAACTTGACTCCCTAGTACAACTATTTCTCTTACCTCCTTTAGTTGTAATCACATAGTTTAACATACCATCTCTAATCACTTGTTTAGATAAGACAGTATAGAACTTATATTAGTATTTGATTTGTACTTAAGACTTCGTCCTCGTGTGTACGACACTCCACTTATCTTATATTACTTGTTGACCGCGTATACTTGCGCGTTAATTGTCGTTACATAAATCGGACAACATCTTCCAGCGTTCGACGTCGGGATTTCTGATCTTCGCAGAACTTCTGCTATTTCGGTGGATTTTTAGGGTTTTCGGGGTTTCAAACTGTCCCGGAAAGGTATCATTTTTCATAATGTGACCATTCTGAACTAAAAATAACACATTTCGAACATCGCGTTACCAGTCGAGAAGCTGCGACACCCACCTATGGCAGCCGCATATATGGTTGCGGCTAGAGCAACCATGGTCAAGGCTGCCCCTAATCGAGCTTATACCCTCAGGAGGCCTCATTTTCACCCATTCCATTCAGATTTCTTCATTTTCTCTATACGAAAACCGAGCTATTCTTCATTTTTACTCGATTTCGGCTTGATTTGGAGAGATCAGCCACCGTAAATTTCTTCTACGTGCTACAGGTAATGTCTAGACTCCGCTCTTTCATGTTTTTGTTGGTGAAAACCCGTATTTCCTTTCTTGAAGGCATTATATCTAACATGTATGCATAGACAACTAGATAAATGTGTTTATGATGCAATGCATGCCTATATATCATCTTACGGACCGTATGAATGTGATACATTATCATTTATTAGTTAATATAGACATACATTATATATATGTGTTAGAATAACAGTTTAAATTGATGTTTACATGCTTGGTTGTGATGGTATACCCTCATAGGGTGATTTAATACATGCTTCGGGCATGTGGATAGTCCATTTTATTGAGGAGACTCTGGCGAAATTTTTTCATGAGCTAAATGTTAGGGTTCTAGATACATTCATGGATATATTAGGATGTGATTAAAATAATGTACATATATAATGGCAAATGTAGGACATGCATGATGTGATGACCTAAATTATTTTATATGGATTTAATTTAAAATTTAAAATAAAGTAGGAATATACCTGACTTGGCTTTGATTCCTACGAACTCATTGTTCAGACATAGATTCGGTGGGACCCAGTCGTTCTACATCCCAGCGGGTTTCATCTGGAGTTCACCGACGTAGAGCTCCTTCCGAGGTTCCTGTTCCCCGGATTAGCAGATGGGTACAGAGATTGAGGGAGCCAGCTCATCGACCTGGTGGGGTGAACCATCCTCCCTTGGATGAGGAGGATATTCCTGAGCCTGAGGTTCCACCTTAGTCCCCTACTGCGCCTAGATTTCTTCCTGGCATCGAGGTAGATGTCCCTGATTTGCTGGGTATGGATCTGAGCCACCATCCCTCAATTCACTTGCAGGCGAACGAGATACGTGATTAATTTGTTTTCATTTCTCCTTTCTATCATAGACGGGTTTGCTTAACCTTGAGGTCGTGTAGGTTCTAGAGTTTACCCAACCTAGGGGTAGCTGGTGTGACGCCCCCAAATTCCAGGACCGCCACTTGGTCTCTCGAATTCGGTTCATCACGTGCTCATGGTAATACATCACAATAATAATAATTAAATATCATACGATCACAGCGGAAAATCTATTCTAGAATAATTTACAATGATTTATTATAATTATTCCCCCAAGTCTCGCAACCTACAGTACTTAATAGATTACATAATAATATCAGTTAACGACTTATTACATAATCTAACTTAAGCTTAAACATAATCAAATCCAGTCTTACTACATCATCTTCATACAATATTAATATATTTAAAACATAACAGACATAAGCTAGTTGGTAGCTTTGCCCTTGCCCTTATCAACGCCCGAAGGTTCACCATGCTCTGCCTTAACTGAAATGTTTTAGGGAAAGCAAGAATGAGCACAAATTGCCCAGCAAGTAATATACAATAAGGGTGAGTAATAAGATTCTCAATTCTCGAAAGGGTATAACAAGATTTGATAGTTCAAGAATAACAAGAATATCAACAGTTCTCAATATCAGTCGCTAAGGACAGGATAATATCAATATGATTCAATAATAAGTCAATTCAAGATTTTAAATAATTGAATACTGAGTAGTCACTACGGACTATGAACTTCTACTATAATTGACAGTAATAAACTGAAAATCCAACAAAAACAGGTACAACAGGTGATCAGCCTAAAGTACCCTTGTTATGCATAACAATCAACCATACTCAAGTGTGCACGTCGGTTCTCCGACAATTATCTATTCCCTTCAAAGAAGGTTGTTCTTCTCAGTCAAATACATGATCCCGCACCAATCAATTAGTTTGGGTTGCTTTTCAATAACATAAGTCTAGCCGAATCAAATGGCATAGACACTTTCACAATATTCAAGAACAATACTAAGTTCAACATGAATAATAGCTTTAATGAAATAAGAGTTCAAGTATGCTAATTCGATTCAACCGATTAAATAGGAAACTAGTTCGCAATACACAAGATAGGATACTTGCATAGTAAAAGAGTATAAGTTAGGAAACTTTCATAATCATAGATTTCCTTGCATAAAGTAAATGCGTCGGTTAAGATACTTGCACTTTAAAAGAGTGTAAGTAAGAGAACTTGCCTTTAGCGTAGTTTATCCACGAAAAGCAATCAACACTTTCGAATTCCTATCGTAATACAGTTACGTATATATATGATATTCATTAGTCATATAATTTAACTTCACATTTTCTCTTTGAATATACGATCAACACATAAGCTAAGTTTTACCTAGCTACACAATTATATAGAATATAATTTCTATCCTTAACGTTCCTTCTTTAGAGTTTAAACGCATTCTCATATTATATAAGATCTCAACAATTAGCAAACATGCTTGCATATTATTAATATCACATAAGACCACAATCAATACTAAATATATTTCATTTTAGCAAGTTACGGCATCTCCTTAAGTTAACCGTCAAAATCGGGTTCAAGTAACATCATATAATATCGCGTAGCATGTATTCATATTTAAAGGATACTTTCATGCTTGTATAACTTTTCCAAATCCAATCGTACATGGTATAGGTTCTTAAGTTAATACTTAAAGCCATTCAAGGACACGAACTCATATGGTCTAACATGATTGCTTTTAAACACATAAGATATTCATATAACTTGTATTAGTCATGCTCATGAGTACTCGTATTGCATATATGTAGCTAGCATTGTTATTATCTTGAAAACATGCTTTGTTTATGCTAAACTTTAATCACGGCAACCAATCATGGTATATATATGTTCATGACACATGAATGAGTCTAAGAGTACTATCACATGTGTCCATAAATATCAGAATTTAAATCTCCACGTATCGTGTTAATGCTCATGTGCAAGGCTTGTATTTCTATTGGTGAATCTTACTAATAGAGCCTAACATGTTCATGCTTCCTTACGAACTATATAAACACAAGTTAAGGCTTCATTCATATATTTCAAAGTTATCTAAACATGCTCATAACATCAAAATGACTATATAGCATTTACATGATCATATCCACCTTCAAACTTATATTTTTGTTAGGAATGAGCACTAGTTAGGTTCACATGTTCACATTCTATTATGGAACCAATATAGATAAGCTAACATGCACTTCATGTGTCTCTAGGTGGTACTAACGTGCTTGCAAGGTCAGTATGTAAACATGCTTTATATATGTTAACGTCGTTTATGAAACTTTAAATTCGTTTCCAAACTATGTGTCGTTTGGTTAACCATGTATGCTAATATACTAGAACATGCTTACATTGCCTCATTAGGTTTATATATATGTATTAATAATGCTCCCATGCTTGTTTAAACAAAAATCAAACAATTGGTACATAACAGTTTTGTTGCAGAATGCAGAAAACTGAACACAGAGGCTGGCGCTGCGGCGCGGCAACAGTATCTTAATACTGGCGCTGCGACGCGAGTGGCGCTGCGGCGCGTGTGGCGCTGCGGCGCGGGCTGTGGCGCTGCGGCGTCGAGGCAGTTTTCTGGTTCAGACTGCAGCGAAAACCGACCCAAAACCTCCCATTTCATCGATTTACCCAGATATTATCCTTGTTTAACTTACTAACACATACATATATGCTTATATAATAGTCAATAGCAATTATCAATTCCCAATTTCATGAACTCTAACTAATTTACGAATTTCATGTATTTAAAGAAATTGAAGAGGAACAATGGAAATGAAAGACAATTCAGTGGTTCCATCATGTGTGTATGTTCATATAACAACAATATAAGGGTTCTACAAACCAATCATGAACCAATTTGGCATAATCAAGAATTTCAACAAAACTCAGAAAACAACAATGGAGTTCTTTTGACAGAAAAATGAAAATGAAGACACGAAGAAGATTTATACCTCTGTTATGGAGTAAGCTTGCTGATGCTACTATAGAAATTCCTTCTGAACTAAATAGACAATCACAGTATACTCTCTTCTCTTAGAAATATTTCAGCAATGAAATGAAGGTGCAGGGAGTTCCTTTATATAGAAGAATGAATACACAGTCCAAGCTTCTAACTCCCAAATCAAACTAACGGATTGTCAAATTGCATGAAGGTTATAGAATGGTAGGTATTTAGTTGTTAGAATCCATCATTAACACCACTCCCTTGCTCATCATTGCTACAAGGCTATGGAAATTTACTGAGTTTAAGGAGAAGCAATAGGCTTAGGCCATAATGGCTGTGCACGTGAATGAGGGAAAGGAGAGTGACTATTATATTGGGACAAGCCAAGCCAATCTCAGCATTCTTACAAATGGACTATATGCTACACTTATGTTATATATTATATGTACTCTTAGGTTATAATTACAATGTTCTCCCCATAATGTAATAAATGCAATTTGAATACATATAATCTATGTACATTTTATCTTACCGATATAATACAATCGGATACTACCACATTACATTATATCATATATTATTAAATTGTATTACTCAACAATTATTTATAATAGATCCATGATACATTATTTTAATGTATATCCACACATCATTTGTCACCTACACATATCATAACATATAGTTACTATACATTTAATTCGCATGCTTGCACATATAATTTCTCATCTTATAAATTGAATATTAATTAATAATATACACATATCCTACATCAATCAATATAATTGTTAACCTCCATAACAATTTAATTAACCTTTATATGATTAACTATCACTTTGATATAAATCTTATTATATTTATAAACACGTTGCTCATTATTATTATGTTTCTTGCAATAATAATCATATATTATTAATCAATCCTCATTAGTATTTTATAACAGTTAATTAATATTCTTCGAATAACAATTAATATAGATTAATTGTTCGCTTAAATTAATATAATCATTCATATATTACGTCACTGTGCCACACAAGACAATCAACGAGTTTATCACAAACTCCACCAATTTCTCAATTATTATAATTATTCAATTATATATAATTGAATTAATTCATCTCATAACACAAAATCATTTATATTCAAATAAATTCTCATTTCCATTAATATATTTATTTAATAATATATGGAAATTCTCGGGTATTACAGCTGGTTTAGTATATATGCTCTGTATCGCTCGCTACATCCCGAGTACTGGGTGATCGTGGATTCTTGGGGATTTGAGGCTTTCTTCACCATTGCTCCCCGTCGCTGCCCTTAGGGCTACTTGCGAGCTTTGTCCGAGTGATGGTTTCATCAGAGTCAGTCTCTCCATCTGCTAGACTGCGAGGTCGTGATGACTCCCATGGACTGGAGGTACATCACTGGTTTAGAGTTTACTGGGGATAGGGTGCCCTTGGAGCAGACTATCACTCCAACTACGGTGCGCACTCTCCTAGGGTTTTCTTCTCAGGAGCAAGCCTTCAAGGCTCGTAGTATTTGGTCGGGATGTTTGGGTGTCGATGCTACTTGAGGCACTGTGCAACAGTCGTTGCCTGTCGATTTGGCGGAGAGGGATCGCATCTTGCGGCGTTTGCTCTTAACCATCATGAGGGGTTGTTTTATTGCGAACAACTCCTCCACTGTTCCCTTCAGCTTGGTAAGGGCCGTTTCGAGACGTAGACTGCATTGGGAACTATAATTGGGGATCGTTTACATTCACTCTTTTCCTGCATGGGATGCGACTGCGATATGAGGGAGTTACCGACGCATGGGTCGGATTCTACCCGTTTCTTCTGGTAAGTCTTTTTTGACCGGATTTTATTTATTTAACTTTTGATTAGTTTATCTTTTCCCACGACTAATGGAGGGTTCTTTTGAATTGACAGTTCTGGGCTTACGAGAGGCTCCCATGTCTTCGCCTTATATCTGTCTTAGGCTTGGACACCCTGGGGACGTAGATGGCATCAGTCTACTTTGTCGGAGGTCACGATCGCGGAGGGCTTTACCCATACCTGTCTTCAGTTGGAGACACTAGTAGCTCGGGACATAGTGTGGCTTCCATATTCTGGAGAGGACTTGGCCGAGGGATTTGAGGATAGTTTACCTACAGGGCCAGAGTTTCAGTTATCCACTCGTTGGATTCCATTCCTTTTTGATAGAGGTTGGGAGCTCTACCTCGGGGAGCATACTTTTTGATGCATCACCGGGGAGATTTGCCTTTCTTATCTTCCTACGGCTCAGCGTTTTTGGCCTTTATCTTCTTCGGCTGCGTTGATTCCTACCATGGGGTATGATGGTTTTCACTTGTCTGACGGTCCGATCACTTCTGAGGACTTTATTGCTTAGTGGGGGCCATGCATGATAGGAGCTCAGACCCGGGCTACCCTGTTTTGGGAGATATGGTTCCAGGGTCCTTTATGATGAAGGCTTGGATATCATATTTTTAGGAACCTTCTCATCAGGTTCAGATTACTGATTTGAGACTTCAGTTGGAGCAGCTGTCGGCCTACTGTCGGTATAATGGGTTGAACCCTTCTTTATCTAGTACTTTTACTTCTTAGGGTCATGAGATCGGATTGTCAGGCGGTGGTGGCTTTCATGGTGCTGGACCCTCAGGTATTGGTGGCTTTCATGGTAGGGATGATCATTTCCCTCGTCACCCGGATATGCAAGAGACAACCTATCGCCCTGATCAGCAGGATGTGCCCACTCCAAGCAGACGGCCCCAGGTTGATTAGTTTGATGATACCATCACTTTCCTGGATGATTTTGATGAGGCAGTGAGTCTATAGGTTATATGTTAGTCATTGGGCATTTGTGCCCCAGTATCCTGTACTTTTTATTTTTTAAATTTTCATATGTATCATAGGTATGACATTGATGTTTATGAAACTAATGTAATTGGCAAATATTTATATATGACATTTTCTATTTATTCATCACACATGCTATTTTATCACCCGTTATGATGCATGCTTAAGATATATTAAAATGATTGGGTAGAGATTGACCCCTGTATGGTCTTATTGACACAATTTTTATAGATGTCGTCCTCTGCTGTGGTGCATTTGGACCACCTTCCTCCTAGCCATGTAGCTATTAGTTTGAGGGTTTGGTATGATTAGTTGTCATATACCGACAGTGACGCTGTCAGTCGCATGTTAGGCCACTCCATATCTCTGGTGTCTTTTCAGGTTCCAGCGGGATTTATTGCTGGGATACTTAGGTATTGGATTCTTGAGCGTCATGTCTTCCGGTTTGGCTTGGCTGAGTTGACTCCTACTTTAGAGGAGTATGGTCGCATCTCGGGATTATCGATGGATGGGTCCATGTGCTCGAATGGCTTTGGGCCATATACGCCGCCAGTTCATGATGATAACTAGACTTAGGAGGGTAGTTATGTTGGCCGAGGTGGGCGGTAGCCACGCTATCTCCATGGAATTTATGATCAATCACTTCGCTTATGCGGATAATTTTGTCATTTATCAAGGAGACTTTGCCATTTCAGAGGAGCGATGGGAAGTCACCAGAGTGGATGCCTTGGTTATGTGCCTCATAGCCTATCTATACATGCCATTTTATACTGACCATCTGGATGTGGCGATGTTGATGGCTGTTAGAGATCTCCGAGAAGACTTTACTATACTTCCCCTTATCCTGGAAGAGACATTGATATCAGCCTCTATCTGCCATAACGTTGAGGATCAAGAGTTCAGAGGTAGCCCAGTGCTTCTATACATCTGGTTGATGACGCACCTCAGACCCATTGGGCGGCTTCGTCGTCACGGGTTTTTTTTGGACATGGCTTGTCTCAAGTCTACTCATATCGCCCGACTTTTTTTGTCGATGAGGCGCCATGGATTTCATTTATGGGTGCTATGGAGGAGCCTTTTTCTATGGTAATGTATTCTGGGTATTGCTCATTTCTGAGTTTTACCACCCATGCAGCTGACCTGGATTTTCTTTCTTTGGCGGGTTTGAGGCGTGTGACGACCTATCATCCTCTGGCGGTGATGGGTCAGTTTGATCAGTACTAGGAGGTCCATGCGTTTGAGGGGATTGAGGATTATCGCTTCCCTATTTGCTCAGTTACCGAGGCTGATTTGGCTCGGGTTTATAGATTTTGGTCTCATCGACAGACAGCGGAGCTCAGAGACTGCCATCCCAGTTGATCTGCAGAGTATTCAGCTTGGCTTGAGTCTGATTTGGCACCAGAGATCGCAGTTCAGGTTGAGACAAGATCTTTATCTGATGACGATGGTTGGTCCACAGATGCTGCGGAACCGATGGAGGATCCTATATCTCCGACTGAGGATGCTTTATTTGTATATTTGACAGCTTCTCTAGTGAGCACTGTCCCGCGTTCGGCCTCAGTTTCCATGGAGGTGATGGATAGGCAGCTTCACCTGGTGACCTTTGAGAGGGATCAGGCTCGGGCTCTATTGTTGACCACCGTAGCTGGTCGGGATGCTTCTATCACTGAGAGAGACGCAGCCCGTGCTTCCAGAGACCAGGCCCTCGTTGACAGAGATGAGGCCCAGACTTTCTCAGATGGACTAATTGGTCACGTACACGGTGTAGTGCAGAGTCGAGAGGAGATTTTTTGTATGGCATCAGAGATGCTGAAGCGGGTTGATATGTTGGAGCATGAGTTCAGAGTTGTTCCCCAGACTACAGAGACTGCCAGATATTTGGCGATGTTGGCTCATCTCACCACTGATTTATAGCTTTATTTTATTTTCCTGTAGAGACTTGGTTATTATCACTTGTAATTAATTAGAATCAACTTTTGTATTCTAAACAGTTGTATATATAAAAAGAAGCAAGTTCAGTTCACTTCCCTTGTTTGCGCATGTCTAGCTTTTCACACGTTTACCATTTTTGCTTCATAATTTAATATGTTGACATAGCACTAGTCTCGTCATGTGGCATCAGATTCGGTGGGAGTGATGCTGAGATGTCGCTAGGTCTTCTCCACATGATCCGTCGATTGGGTGGGCTTATGGATAGGTTTTCTGTATAGGTTAGGAAATAAGATGAAAGGTTTTGGATTTTTTTCGAAGGTTAGACCGCACCATAAATGGTTGCCTATGTACTCCCACAGATAGGACATCAGGTCTTTCGTAGTTCAGGCTCAGACCTGAAAAGTTTAAAAAGGGGTTTATTTGGGTTTAAGTTTGATTTGATAGAATCTTAATTTGATTTGAA
Source organism: Panax stipuleanatus (assembly GCA_020205555.1). Classification (NCBI taxonomy): domain Eukaryota; kingdom Viridiplantae; phylum Streptophyta; class Magnoliopsida; order Apiales; family Araliaceae; genus Panax; species Panax stipuleanatus. Next base: position 23,638 of record JAINUT010002477.1, read on the forward strand.
AGGATTTTGATGTTTTCTAAGGGTTAGACCGCACCATAAATAGCTGCCTACGTACTCCAACAGATATGAGATCAGGTCTTTCATAGTTTAGGCTCAGACTTGAAAAACTATACTTGATATAGTTTTTTCTTTTTTTTTTCTTTTTTTTCATTTTATTTATTTATTTATTTATTTTTATTTTTTTCCTTTTTTTTATCAAGACATAGTAGTCCAGTCGGAAAGTGAAAAGGGGTCTCAGACATAATACCGTTTCACCAAATCGGAATTCATCAGTTGCGGGAATTCCTCACCGTCCATCTCTTCCAATTTCAAAGCTCCGCCCGATAGGATTGCTTTCACAAGAAAGGGTCCTTCCCAATTTGGGGAAAATTTTCCTTTAGCTGCATCCTTGTCCAGAATGATCTTCTTCAGCACCAAATCATGCTCTTTAAATTCTCGAGGTCGCAACTTCTTGTTATAAGATCGTGACATTCCCTGCTGATAGAGTTGACCATGGAAGATAGCTGCAACTCTCCTTTCATCTATCAAGGATAACTGATCGTATCGATCTTGTATCCATTGGCTCTCCTCTATCTGGGCATCTAGCATCACTCTCAGTGATTCAATCTCCACTTTGACAGGAAGTACAGCCTCCATACCATATACCAGTGAGTAGGGTGTTGCCCCAGTTGAGGTTCGAGTCGACATTCTGTATGCGAGTAGGGTTAACAGCAACAGATCAGGCCATCCCTGGTGATTTGCTGACATCTTCGTCATTATCTTCTTGATGTTCTTATTAGCCGCTTCCACTATGTCGTTCATTTTCGGACGATAAATAACCGAATTGAGGTGTTTGATATTAAACTTACTGCACAGTTCCCTGATCATCTTGTTATTCAGATTCTTCGCATTGTCATATATGATAACCTTAGGTTGTCCATACCGACAGATGACATTGTTTCTAATGAAACCAACGATGACCTCCTTGGTGACCTTGGGAAAAGAAGTTACTTCCACCCACTTGGTAAAATAGTCAATCATAGTGAAGCTGAATCGATGACCGTTACTGGCTTTAAGCTCAACTGGTCCTATCACGTCCATTCCCCACATGGAAAAAGGCCATGGTGATGTCATGCAATGCAGTTGATTCGGAGGCGCATGAATAATGTTAGCATAGATCTGGCATTGATAACAACGCTTGACATGATCATCGCAATTCGCTTTGAGGGATATCCAATAATGTCCTGTCCTCAAAATTTTCTTGGCACACAGAGGTCCACTCATATGTGCTCCGCATACCTCACCATGTACTTCATTCATAAGTCACTGGGCTTGATCTAGGTCTAGACTTCTCAGAAGGCCTACACCTGGGTCTCTCTTATAGAAAGCATCCCACTTAGGTAGAAATTCATGGCCATTTTCTGTATTCGCTTCTTTGCGGCTTGACTCATCCCTTCAGAGGTTGACTGATCTCGTAAATATTCTTTTATATGATGGTACCAAGGTGGTCCAGCAGGTGCTATTTCATCTGATATCTCCCCTACATTATTTCCATATGACAGTGTATTCTGCACAGTGAAGGTGATGACCGACATTCCCCTTCTTGCTGACAGGTTTATTAGTGAAGCTAATGTGGCCAATGCATCGGCAAAATCGTTTCGGTTTCGGGGAATATGCATGAAGGCTATGTCTTCAAAATCCCCTACCAATCTAAGGGCATGTCGATGATACGGCAGTAAATGTAGCTCCTTGGTGGTGTATGCCCCGGTGACTGTCTGATGACTAGCTCCGAATCACCAAACACCGCTAACCATTTTACTGCCATGAACTGAGCCAGCTTCAATCCCACAATGTACCCTTCATACTCTGTGGTATTATTGGAGTTGTTGAAATGCAACTTGGTGGCCACGGGGTATTGATCTCCCGTGATGGATACCAGGACTGCCCCGGCTCCAGCGCTCTCAGCTTTTGATGCGCCGTCAAAATACATTTTCTAGAATTGACCTTGATCCTCTTTATTGATCAGTTGAACAGTCAACACTTCCTCCTCCGGGAAATATGTTTCCAAAGGCTCAAAATCCCCTGCTAGTGCAGCCGACAGGTGATCCGCAATCCCTTGCCCTTTAATGGATTTTTGGGTGACATAGATGGTGTCGAACTATTGAAGGATTCACTGCCACTTGGATAAACAGCAATTCAAAATCAGCTTGCTGAAGATGTATTTCAAAGGATCCATCCTCGAGATGAGATAAGTGGTATGGCCGTGTAGGTAATGCTGTAACCTTGTGGCTGCCCAAGTTAATGCACAATAGGTTCTTTCGATCAGAGTATATTTCTGTTCTCCACTGCTGAAGCATTTACTAAGATAATAGATTGCTCTTTCTTTCCTCATGTCATCCTTCTGCCCCAGTAGGCAACCCATAGCATTGGAGTTGATTGAGATATATATGAACAACGGAATTCCATCCCTTGGGGGTACCAAGATATGTGCTTCAATCAACCTCTTCTGGATGATGTGGAAAGCTTTTCGGCAGTCTTCATTCCATTTTCCCGAAGTGTTCTTCCTTAACAATTTGAAAATGGGTTCACAGGTTGCTGTTAACTGCGATATGAACCGGCTGATGAAGTTTATTCTCCCCAGACAACCCCGTATTTCCTTCTCGGTCTTTGGCTCAGGCATTTTCGTGATGACTTTAATTTTGGCAGGATCCAATTCAATGCCCCGGTTGCTCACGAGAAATCCCAGCAGTTTGCCGGATTTCACACCAAAAGCACATTTCGCTGGGTTTAACTTCAAATTGAACTTGCGGAGTCATTCAAACAACCTTCGAAGATGGGTGCAATGGTCATCAGCGTGTCGGGACTTTACAATGATATCATCCACATACACTTCGATTTTTTTATGCATCATGTCGTGGAATAAGGTCATCATGGCCCTCTGATAAGTAGCACCAGCATTGGTAAGGCCAAAAGCTAGTCTTTGATAACAAAAGGTTCCCCAAGGGGTACTGAAGGCAGTCTTTTTCTTGTCTTCTTCAGCAACCATGATCTAGTGATATCCAGCAAAGCAATCAGCGAAAGAATATATCTCGAACTGTGCAGTGTTGTCTATTAATACGTGGATGAACGGCACTAGGAAGTCATCTTTAAGGCTGGCTTTGTTGAGATCTCGATAATCTACGCATACTGGCACCTTTCCCCCAGATTTTGGCACTGGGACTACGTTGGACAACCATTTAGGGTACGTTGACACCATAGTGATTCCCGCTTTGAACTGTTTGATAATTTCTTCTTTGACCTTCAGGCTCTATTCTGGTTTCAATCGTCTCAATTTCTGCTTGACTGGTTTGAACCCTTCTTTAATTGGTAGTCGATGGACAATGATATTGGATAGACCTATCATGTCTTCATGAGACCAGGCAAAAACATCCTTGAATTGGGTTAAGAGTTGTATTAGTTCGTTTTCTTGGTTAGGGGGAAGGTTGGTTCCGATCTGTATTTCTTTAGGATCATCAATGGTTCTGATATTTATGGTGGTGGTTTGATTGAGGTCTGGTTTAGGTTTATCTTCGACCCATGCTTTGATTTCCTTGGGCACCTCGTCATCATCCCCTTCCTCTTGCTCGATTCCCATCAAGTCAAAGTCCAACTCTATATCGAAATCGTAATCATTACTCGAATTCGGCCAGTCTTGGACATTTCTAGGACTACGCAAATTTGGAAACCTGAGACAAAAACTTGATTGCTAAATATATACAAGTAGTCATCAATTACAAAAAGATTCATCAGTTAATATGACAACTAGTAATAACAAGCAATAGATGAAATAAAATAGACATAAATATAGATAAAGGTAGAGCTCCCTGTTAGTGGTCACTTCCTGGTTTTTACCCTTTTCGGACCATCTGTGGAGTGATTGTCCAATTGCTGGTTAAGATCATGGGGAATCGCTAGGATAGACGCATTACTGGAGTCATTGTCTTCCAAGATGGCCATAACTAGTTTGGACCTGGTCCCTGGATCCTCTTTCAGGATGTTTAAATTTCCCCAGTTAAGGACCGGGAGGATGGGTTGATCACTAGACAAATCTGCCCCGCTGGACTTCTTCAGGTCCTCTTCAGGAAGGCAAAAACTGCTCATGAACTGCAACTGAATCTCCTCCAGAAACTTCTTGTCTTTGGCCTTCTGGGCCGTATCCTTGAGAGGCTTTTCATTCTCATCCTGCTGAGGTCCGCTCTGATTGACTTTAGGAATCAGAAGGTTCGAGATAACCACGGGGATCTTCTTTAATGGTTCTTTGAATCCGGCTTCACTGAGGTTTGGCTTGAGGTGAATCAGATGATTAACTGGTTTGTGCTTGTGAGGATTCTGATGTTGGGATCCACCAGAATATCTGAGTCCAGCCTTTCCCAACTGCGTGGGTATACGAAATGGGTTCCTGATTCCTTGGCCATTTCTTCCCAATCCTTGGCCTAGTCGATGTCTTCGGGACAACATTTCTTGGCCAACCGCCATCACTTTAGGAGATATCTGGGTGATTTAGATCGGTGCTCCCACAGGGTTATATTGCGGATTACTTATCTCGAAGGCTTGAAAACTGGCAAGCTCGACACCTTCATTCACGCCGATTAGAGGCATGTCTCCCAGATCATGGACAGGATAATCAGGTTCTGCACTGACAATCACCAGATTGTCGTTGACTATATATTTTAGTTGTTGATGAATAGTTGAAGGAACCGCGCCAGCCATATGGATCCATGGTCGTCTTAACAACAAATTATACTCGGTAGTGATCTTCAGGATTTGAAAAGGTATGTTGAACGTGAAAGGGCCAGTTTCCACAGGAAGTTCAATCTCCCCCACGGTATCCCTTCTTGATCCATCGAAAGCTCAAACCACCACATGGCTTTCCCGAATCTGGATTGGGTTGATCTTCATCTTTTCTAGAGTATCCTGCGGACAGATGTTTAAGGACGATCCTCCGTCGATTAGCATGCCACATACCACATATCCTGATGAAACGACAGCGATATGCAATGGTTTGTGATGCCCAGTTCCTTCGGCTGGTATATCGTTGTCAGTGAAGGATATCACATTATTGTCCAGTACATGGCTGATCAGGTGCTGGAATTTCTCAGTATCCATAGTCTTGGGTAAGTGTGCTTCCTTCAAAACATGGATCAGGATTTGACGATGGTCGTCAGAACCTAATACAAAATCTACGATGGAAATTTGATGTGGTTCTACTTCCAATTGCTTCACCGTCATGGCTTCACTATGCCCCATCTTATGGAGGAATTCTGTGATTTTTCCAGTTGATACCTTCCCCAATACCTTGGTTGCCGATTTTAACACACGCCCCGAGAGGTAAAAATAATTCTCCTTAGGTACGATGGCTATGAAATCGGGTGCCAACTTGATACCTTTTCCGTAATTCCACGGTACCTTCTTTAGGCTTAAAATTGGGCGTTAAGGCCAAGGAGCCAACATCAGTGGTTTCGGCGCTGGTATCTTGCGAGTGGCCTTGTTTCTCTGCTCAAATATTGCTTTGATGGTTATGGGTCCGCCGGATGTTCCTTCCATGGAAAGGATAACGACTATCATACCCTCTAAATTCCTCGGTCCTCGAGGGTAGTTTATCTCTTCCTTACAGAAGATCTCAGCTTTGTTCATCAATTCCAGTTCCCCTGATTCAATCAAGTTCTGGATTAGATGTCGCAGAGCCCAACATTCCTCCGTGGCATGTCCAGGAGCATTTAAATGGTAAAGGCAGGATCTGGAAGGATCGAAACACTTCGATCTCGTATCTGGGGGTGGTAAAAATTTCATAATCTTCCCCTAGATCATGGTGCAAAGAATCTCCTCCCTGGACTGCCTTAATGAGGCTAATTTTTATTTGGCGGCAAAATCTTGTCGGTTCTACAATCCAGCTTCTCAGTCCATTTGTTCTGCTCTTGGCAATGAATTCGATCCCTTCTAGAGGTTTAAACATCTTGGACAGATATGGGGTCGGTTGGCTTTGGTAGGACCTGATCTATTAGTTGTCGAGTCAACTGGTGTTGGTATACAACCAATTTTGCCAGGTGATCAACTTGCACCTTGATTGAAGCCAAGTCTTTTTCTACCCCATACTTTTCTTTAGGGTAACTCTCCCATCTTCCTTAGGTATTTACTGTTTTCCCTGCTTTCGGCACTGATCATATTGACTTCTTCTTCCGTATGCTGAGGCAGAGGGTTGTTGACAATCGGCTGCTCGAGCGCTTTTACTATAATCTTCCCGCTGTCAATCAAGCTTTGAATTTTGTGCTTCAGAGTCCAACACTCCTGAGTATAATGTCCAGGTGAGTTAGAATGGTTGGCGCATTTCTTGCTAGAATCGAATTGCATTCCATTTGGATCGGAAGGTGGAGCAAGCTCAACGATCTTCTTTTGGGCGATCAGTAGGGCTAATATGTTCTCCAAGAAGTTTCCCAAAGGAGTGAATATCCTTCTTTGCTTGTTTTCCCCAACTTTCCATGCTGTAGGATTTTAAAAATTTGCTGGATGAGAGTTCTGCCTCTGGATAGGCGAGTTAGGGCTCTTGCTAGCTGATTGCCCCTGCAATATTAAAGAGACATCTTCTTCCTTCCTCTTTGATCCTCTTTTGGGAGCGCTGGCATAATTTCCCGACTATATGCTCTCGGCCACAGCTTCCAAAGCATTGAGTTCCTTGATTTTGCCGGACTTCAAACCCATTTCTGCCATTTCCCCGTGTTTAATCATTTCAGAGAAGGATTTTCCTAACCCGGCAAGGACTTTCTCATAGAAAAGGGCTTCTTGTATATCATTGAAGGCTGTCACCGTCTCACCCTCATCCATTAGTGGGTTGACTTGGGCCGCCATTTGCCTCCACCGCTGCGCGTATTTTCTGAACGATTCATTGCCCAGCTTTTTGACTTTGGTAACCTGGTAGCGATCAGGTGCCATCTGGGATTGGAAACTGTATTGGTTGAGGAAAGCATGGGCCAAATCTTCCCAACCTCTGACTTTGGAATTATCTATGCGTGCGTACCACGTTCGGGCTTCACCGGTAAGGCTCTTCTGAAATAGTTGTATCCAGAGGTTCTCATCCTAGGCGTGAGTTCCAAGTTCACCTATGTAGACTTTCAAGTGAGTGTATGGGTCTCCCAGTCCGTTATATTTCTCGAACTCGGGGACTTAAAACTTATCGTGGTATCTCACCTTTGGGAAAATATATAAATTCGAGTAATTCACGATTCCGTGGGATCCTGTTCCTTTCATAAACCAGATAGCGTCCTCCAGCTGTCTGACTTTTTTTCTAATGTCTCCAGTGTCTCTGTCCTCCCGGAGGTCTATGATTTTCTGTGTCGTCTTCTGGATCGGGGCCTCCCTAGGTACTTCAACATCTAGGGGAGAGATAGGTGTGGACGTATAGGTATCACTTTCCTTCTCGGGTACTTTCATATCTCCTTGCATAGAGGATTCAGTCAGACTCTTGTGCTTAGACTCCTGAGATACTTTGCACTGTTCTTTTAACAGGGTCGTCATCACGGTCATCTGTTTCTTAAACTCCTCGAATTCATCTCGAGATACCAGGGTTTGTTTAGATGAACTTCTTTCAGCCATCTTGAACGGTGAAGAACGGGCCTTCTTGGCTCGAGATCGGGTTTTAGGACCAATCTGCACAAAACTGATATCTAGTTTAGACTGGATACTAGTGGATAGGGATGCATGATATGCTATGCATCAGTTTAATGGTTTTTTAATCTTTTCCTGCAACATAACGGGTTAGTCGAATTAATGACAGGATGTGAAAGATGTATGTATGACAGTTCAAGAGGACGATCATTTATATACACGGAAGATTAAATAGGGCATGAAGAAGCACATCGCGCGTTTGGTTTATCAGAGGCTGACCTATCTTAGGGTTACTCTCACGGGCTGTTTGAAATTGGTTCCCAGATCTTCGCAATTTACTTGATGAAAACATCCATTTTTTAATTGGAGCGGATCTGAGTGGTGCCTTTCTTGAGCCTCACAATGGAAACACCCAGAGGAGTCCAGTAATAAACAACCGACGGGATTGCCTCCTAATGGAGGTACCACACATCATACATTCATATACATTCACGTCCTCACCGCTTGTAATATGATGACATTGTGCGAAGCGCTAATATATTGTGCGAGGCACTAATACAAAATGCTAAAAGATTGACACACACAAAGATCATTCACACAAACTACATATGTAGAATGAAAATCAAAAAGTTTGATCGCAGCTTAAGCCCTCTTTGGTCCCTAGCAGAGTCGCCACCTGTTGACGCCGGGAAGAAAAATTTTCCTCGCGATCCTTTTTGTTGAAGGAGGAGGTCTTTTTCTCTTTGGTGTTGCTCTCCATCCCTCTCGTATTTGGGGAAAAAGAGACGATTGCCCATATTTCCTAATTTTGATATTATTCTACCCTTTCGCTTTCGCTTTGTCTTTGGAGTTCCGTTTAAAGGGTGAATTTTTTAAGAAACTGATACCGACATATGTGTCGACGATTTTGATAAGATTTATTTTATTTTGATGATTGGACCGAATGAGACAAAGTCGCCAGTTGGTATTTTGGAAATAGATGTACCAACTCATCCGAGTTTTAATAGTTTTTTCGCAAGATGGTCCAATGCGTGACTCTAAAGATTAGTCTTGAAACCCGAGATTCGTGGAATCCGGGGCCTAGGTTAAGCGAGGGGAAGGTGTTAGGCATTCCCCGACTTCCGTGCAAGCACGATACAACATCTTATTAATTTCCTATGTATAAAGTGTGTATGTGTGTGTGTGTTTTATTTTGAAAACTTTATTAGTATTTTTCTAAGTCTTTATTTTGGGTGACTTGAAAGTAGTGCTGTACCTCTTTTGTGCCTAGGTACGAAGGATTTGATTTAATGAAAAGTTCATTTTTAACAAAATATATGAATTGAAATGAGGTTTTAGAAAGTAAGATTTTGAAATCCTTTGCCCGACTAGGAATCGAGGACTTCGATACTTTCTTTTATTCTTTACATTTATTACGTGATCTACCCCAAATCGATTTATTCTTCATCAAAAGCTCTTTGTGATTTTATTAGAAATCATTTTGATGATATGCATGCAAAAGCGTTAAAAAGAGGACGGATCATCATCGGGCATGTAAGCCATCTCGATGAACTGAGCTCCTGTAATCAAGGTTTTCAGTATCACGGGATCTTGAATCCGACTTCTCGGGACTAACCCCGTGAGCTCGTTTTCAAGATCCAAATATTACATATACAACGATATTTATGCTATTAAAACATTACAATATAAAAACTGATCCATCGTGGGAATCAAGTCGGATCCATTCGGGGATCTCAACATCGGGATTCCTATGCTCACATGGTTTGCACGATATTAAATATACATAATGTCCACGACTTCGATATTAGATGATTTCATCGATTGAAATCACCGTTTAAGCCATTTCGGCCCCCTCTTCACCTCTAAATATAAATTTAGGGTTATACGGGATAACCGGGACCATTTGAAATGATAAATCCTTAGATATACCATGAATCTAAGCCATCCTAGCATACGGGTTAATGCTTCATGCTTAATAACCTCTTAAAGGCGAGATTAGGCTTAGATTTAGGTATATCTAGCCTCCTCGGTTGATTTACAATGTAATAAGCACAATATAACAGATAGAAACGTAAAGTCTATCAACGATTACACGATATGCTTACAATACAACAAGTTTAACTATATTCAAACAAGATATCTCATTAATCTATCATTTGAACAACATTTACAAAGAACCGAAGCTAGAAAGTGTGTTATTTCACCTTGGGGGACGCGTGAACAAGCGTTTTAACTCTCGAGATGAACTTAGAACACTAGTAGGGCTTCAAGTATGTGCTAGATGGGATGATTAAGCTTCAAAGAGGTGAAGATGAGTTCCACCCGAGCCCCTCTCTCTAGAATATCTATTCTCTCTCTAAAATGTATCTCTCTCCTTTTTAAAATGAACTAGTGTAGGTGTTATAAGTTGTCAGAGGTAGCCGCAACCACATATGCGGCTAGCCGCAGATATGGTCAAGGCTTGCCTAAGTGGGCCCCATAGGCTCGACAGGTGGTCCTTCGGTCCCAAATCGGCAGAAGTTGACGTTCGTCGTTCGGCCATTCAAATAGTCTTTAAGGAATGTAGAGGGAATAAATCGATTTTAACTGGATTAGGGTTCGAGAAGTCGATACTCGTGGCCAAGATATATCCATCAGGTCCGGATATTAGTTATTTGGCTTATTTCTGATGGCACGTCGTTCGAGGTTTGCTGAGGTGGTTTCTAATTATCACTGTCTCAGCTCGTCGATCCTCGATCGATTTACGGTATGTTCGGACGTCATTGGTCTTTTGCATCACTCTCGAGGTTGTCTCCGAGTTGATCTGGCTCTTTTGCCCTACCTCGAGGTTGTTTCCGGAGTAAAATTACGCTTTTGCCCTTCTGCAAGGTTAGTACAAAAAAAGCAAAATTTTGAGTGTCTACATGTGGAAGCTTCGTTCTACAAGGGTCCATAACTTCTTATTTATCGTTTTAAATTAATAATTTGCATAAAGGATGATCCGGGTAATGGTTTGTAAATTTTTTTAAAACTCTGATATACCATGCTTCCGCTAATTTTTGTAATTTGATCGCGCCATGATTTCTTACAAACCCAACAATGCCATCAAAGCCAAACCTTTACGTAATTATTAATTGTTTTGATTTTATATACATATGGGTATATATTTAGAATAATTTATTTGGCATAATTAGTTGTATAAATTTTTTTTAAAAAAAAAAAAATTAAATCGGAAACCAATCTCTTTTTTTTTGCTTCACTACTGTGATCCGTGTTATTAAATAAAAGGCGAAATTGATTCAAAAGAGTAAAAAGGCGAAAGTGATTCAAAAAGTAACCTAACGAAAGTGATTCAAAAGGAAATCTGATCCAGGTTATATATATAAATAAAGTAACCTGATTAGTTACTATTATATATATATATATATAATATAATATATACGTGGTTAAATATTATATATATACATATATACGGTTACTATTATGTATATATATATATATATATATTCTTAATAATTTTATAATTAAAATAAAGATTTTATTTTAATCTTGAAATTAGATTTCATGCAACTTAAAATTGTCCATTAAATGATACTCATATATATAGAAAGTTTTAATTTATGAGATGAATATTTATTTATTGATGCATATGGTGATATGTATGATAATAAATGGGGTTGATTATGGACTATTGACCAATGTGATTGAATTTTATTTTAGTTGAATGCTTGAATGAATGTGTTTTATTAAATGGGGTCTGCATACCTTGTCTTCTATGATTTTTTCTTGGTGTAAAATTCTATCTCCCTCCTATGTACTTCCCCTTGACTGCTGATCAAGGTTTCTATTTAAATTAAATTGTTTATGTAATAGAAATAGTTAGAATTATCTTGAAAAAATTGGAGACTAAGGAGCAAGGAGCGCGTGAAGACCCGTTTGTATTGGACCCTGGGTTTAAATGTAATAGTTACGTTTAAATTTAAATTCTTGCACTCCTAGGTTTGACCTTTTGGTTCACTTGATGGCTCAAATGAACGAAACTAGAATAAAAGTTCATAATCAATCCGGGTAGAATATAGTATTCTATATGTGAATGCTAGTATTATATATATTATATATTACGCAAACATGCTTCGCATGTTTTAATAAAAGGACGCGAATTTTATATATATATGTGCATGCGCACTAAACAAGATGAGAGTAATAAGACAAACCCCTCAAAGAAGTTATTTTAAGTCTAAAGCGTTCAAAAATATTTGGAATATCGAACGTCACCTTCTAGCATGATAAAATTAATAGAGCATTAAATATTTAATATGAGTTTGTTATATTTTCCACAAGGCAAGTATTAAGTATTTAATATGTTAATTTATCACATTTGATGCTTATAAAAAAATTGAACAATATTGTTTTGTTGTGTTTTCCACAAGGACAATGTTTTTCTTTTTTGAATATATAGAAGTGCTAGGTTGGATTTAACTCAGATAATTTTGATTCTGATGTGTTACCACTTGATCAAAATAATCTAAGAGGCAAAATAAAAGGAATTAGATGTTGATATAATTGACAAAGAGTTGTCTTCCTATTTATTTATATTTGGTTTGTTGTGTTTTCCACAAGGCTATATACATTTGAAATGAGATCCTTATTCTCACTAGCAAATCTTTAATTAGATTTTGCCGAACTATATAAGTGAGGGTAATATAGTTTTAAGAAAATAGTGGGAGATACTAATTTGAAATAAGACCTAATTTTTCTTGGTTTATAAAATTTATTAAATGAATGTTTGCTAAAATATTGTCTTTTCACATGCAGAAATTTAAAAAATGTCAAAATCACTAATTTCACTGCGTAGGATACTTGATGCTAACAAACTGACCGGATCAAATTACACGGACTGGTTAAGAAATCTGAGAATAGTTCTCACTGCTGAAAAGATTTCTTATGTCCTAAATTCACCTGCCCCGAGAACTATTCCAGAAACAGCCTCCGAGGAAGAGATTGCCATTATTGTAAAGTGGCAAGATGATGCATCTATGGCTCAATGCATCATGCTCGCATCCATGAATAATGAGTTTCAGCGTAAGCATGAAAACATGGATGCTCCAACTATGTTGCTTCACCTCAAGGAGTTATATAGGGAACAAAGTAGAACTGCTAGATATGAGATATCTAAGGAGCTCTTTCGATCTCGGATGTCCGTGGGCACTGCCATTGAGACTTATGTCCTAAGGGTGATCAATCTAATTGAACGCCTTGGACAGCTTGGGTTCGTTATGGATGGGGAGTTGAGTCAAGACTTAGTCTTGCAGTCACTCTCTGAGACCTTCTCGCAGGTCGTTGTGAATTTTCACATGAATAAGTTAGATGTCAGCTTGCCTGAATTACTTAACATGCTGAAAATTGCAGAAGGTCACTTCCCATCCAAGAAGAACCATGTCTTAATGGTTGATGATTCTTCCAAGAAAAGGAAATGGCCCAAGGTATCTTCTGAAAAGAAGAAATCTAAGAAGGCTAAGGGCAAGGTGAACAGAAATGATCAAAAGTAATCTGATCTAGCTAGCAAAGGAATGTGTTTCCATTGCAACGAGTCGGGTCATTGGAAGAGGAACTGTAAGAAGTTTCTGGCAGTGAAGAAGCTTGGAGAAGCTTCGACTTCCAATCAAGGTTTGTTCATGATTGAAATTAATTTTTCTGAAAGTCAAAATTCTACTTGGGTATTGGATACCGGCTGTGGTTCTCACATACGTAATACTGTGCAGGGACTGGTCAGAAGTAGAAAGCTGAACAAGGATGAGGTTATCCTACGAGTGGAAAATGGAGCAAAGGTCGATGCATTAGTTGTAGGCAGTTATTGTTTAGCACTGCATATGGGCAAGTCCATTTATTTAAATAATTGTTATTTTGTTCTGAATATCATTAGAAACATTATTTTTATTTCCGTATTAGGTATGGATGGATTTGACATTATAATAAAGAACAACAGTTGTTCTACTTATAAAGACAATATTTCATATGGTGTTGGTAATTTGCAAAATGGACTTTATATACTTGACTTGCATGAAAATATATTTCAAATTAAACAAACTAAGAAAAGCAAAAGAGATGATGTTAATTATACCTATATGTGGCAATGTAGACTCGGTCATATCAATGAAACAAGATTATCCAAATTACATAATAATGGGCTCTTAGAGCTATCCGATTATGAATCATATCTAACTTGTGAATCTTGTCTCATGAGTAAAATGACTAAATCTCCTTTTAGTGGAAAAGGAGAAAGAGTTGCAGAGTTGTTAGCGTTGGTTCACACAGACATTTATGGACATATGACAACGAATGCACGGGGAGGGTATTCTTATTTTATTACTTTCACTGATGATCACTCATCATTTGGATATATGTATTTAATAAAATACAAATCTGAATCATTTAAAAAGTTCAAAGAGTTCAGAAGTAAAGTAGAGAAACAAACAGGCAAGAGTATTAAGATTCTTCGATCAGATCGAGGTGGAGAATACTTAAGCGGTGAGTTTCTCAATTGTCTCAAAGATAATGGTATAATCTCACAATGGACTCCACCAGGTGCACCACAGTTAAATGGAGTATCTGAAAGGAGAAATTGAACATTGTTGGACATGGTTCATCCCATGATGAGTTTTACCGATCTTTCAATTTCATTCTAGGATTTTGCCCTAGAAATGGCTGCATACCTACTTAACAAGGTGCCTACCAAATGCTCCCCAAAGACTCTATATGAGATGTGGAAAGGAAACAAAATCTTAAGCATGTTAAGACTTGGGGTTGTCCAGCTTATATCAAAAATTTTGAAAATAATAAGCTACAGTCTAAATCCAACAAGTGTAGATTTTTGGGATACCCTAAATAAACTTTAGTGTATTATTTCTATCATCCAACTGATCAAAATGTGTGTGTTTGGAAACATGCTGCCTTCTTAGAAAAGGAGTTTATCCACGAAGGGGTCAGTGGGAGTAAGATATATCTTGAAGAAGTTCAAGAATCACAAATTACTACGGATCAAAGTCATGTACCTGATCAAGTGGATGACCCTACTGTACCACACCCTATTCGTAAATTTGGAAGAGTACCGAAGATAGTTGATAGGTATAGATTTGTCATAAAGGATGACGATGAGGCACGCATCATGAATGATGATGATCCACTAAATTATGAACAGACTATGAGTAATAAAGACTCATGAAAATGGCTTGAAGCCATGAAATTCGAGATGGACTCCATGGATGAGAACCAAGTATGGACTTTGGTTTCACCACCTGAAGGCATAAAGCCTATTGGGTGTAAATGTGTCTTTAAAAGAAAGACTGGAGCGGACGGTAAGGTAGAGACCTATAAGGCCTGACTAGTAGCAAAATGTTTCAAACAAAGACAAGGAGTTGACTATGATGAAAGTTTCTCACCATTAGCAATGCTCAAGTCCATTCGGATTTTGCTTGCGATTGTAGCTTATTACGATTATAAGATCTGGCCGATGGACGTGAAAATGGCCTTCCTCAATGGGAAACTTGAGGAAGATGTGTATATGACACATCCAGATGGATTTGTTTCAAAGGTTAGAACGAATCAAGTCTGTAAGCTGCAACGATCCATTTATGGATTGAAGCAAGCTTCTCGTAGATGGAACATTCGTTTTGATGAGATAATCAAAGAGTTTGATTTAATCAAAAACGAGGATGAACCATGTGTGTACAAGAAAGTTAGTGGGAGCGCTGTTTCGTTTCTTGTATTATATTATGATGATATATTACTGATAGGGAATGACATTCCTATGCTACAATCGATTAAAATATGGTTATCTAAACACTTCTCCATGAAGGACTTGGGAGAAGCATCCTATATTTTGGAGATAAAGATCTATATAGATAGATCTAAAAGGATTCTTGGCTAATCCCAAGGAACTTACATTGACTCGATGCTAAAGAGGATTAGCATAGAATATTCCAAAACAGGTCTCATGTCGATAAGCCATGGAATACATCTCTCCAAGAAACAGGCCTCAAAGACACCCGAGGAGATAGACCGTATGAGTAAAATTCCTTATGCTTCAGCAATAGGATCTATCGTATATGGTATGATATGTACTAGACCTGATGTCACTCATGCACTTAGTGTAACGAGCAGATATCAGTCGAATCCAGGAGAAGAGCACTGGAAGGCAGTGAAAAATATCCTAAAGTACTAACGAAGGAGTAAGGATGTATTTCTTGTCTACAGTGGGTTTAAATTAAAACTCGAGGGCTTCACGGACTCAAGTTTTTAAATGGACTAAGATGACAGTAAATCTGTTTTGAGATATGTATTTACCTTGAATGGAGGTGCAGTGAGTTGGAAGAGTTTCAAGAAGCAAACAGTTACTGATTCAGTGACAAAGGCAGAGTTCATAGCTGCAAGTGAAGCTTCAAAGGAAGCTTTTTGGATGAAGAAGTTCATAACCGAACTTTGTGTGGTTCATAGCATTGGAGGAGCAGTCCCCTTATACTGTGACAACACCGGAGCTGTTGCACAGGCTAAGGAACCCAGGTCTCATCAAAAATCCAAACATGTGTTGCGGCAATTTCACTTAATCAGGTAGATCATTGAAAGAGGAGATGTCACCTTGGAGTGTGTAGACTCTCAAGGCAATATTGCCGATCCATTTACTAAAGTTTTAACACAACAGCAGTTTGATCGTCACTTGGAGAAGATGGGTATGAGATACTATGGCGATTGGCTTTAGTGCAAGTGGGAGATTGAAAGTAGTGTGCATATAAGCCAATCATGTATGATGATAAAGCATATACTTTTTAAACAATCTTATTCATTTATTAATAAAAGTATTAATTTAATAAAGGCATTTAATTATCTACATGATGCTATTTTTATAATATGTAAATAACCCATAGTTTTAAGCAAAGGTTTTAGAATCATGATGTTGATAATGCTAATGAGATCTAAATTCTTAGAAAGCTTAAAACTAGAATAGTTCCCAATCATTGGATTACAGAAAAGGGGATTAGTAAATCCGGATAGATTGGTACATATGTTGCTTGCTCATTGGATAAGGATGATTGATCTCATGATCATTTGTATGGAGACACTAAAGCAAGTATGTAGGTGCTTATTGGAGAATAAGTTCACTGAACGTGACTCGCTATAGAATACCTAATGGAGTTTTACTTGCCTGTTAATAGGAATTCCTAATGTGATAGTAGTACAAGTGATCCTTGGACTTGAGATCATCATAGTATCTTGTGTGTAATGAGTTATACTTTGACTTATTCCTTAAAACCCTTAGGATATATCAAAGGGTATGCTTGGGTGTAATAAGTTACACATGGAGATAATGAATGGTCAATATAGAATCTACCACTTCTAGTAAAAGAAGGGATACGTCCTATGTGATTCGTTAAATGACAACCCAGTAGTCCTTGGCCAAGGCAGAATGAAATTAAAAAGGAGTTTCTAATTCGCATTATTTGGAGTTGTGTATTTTTTAATCGAAATACATATAACTAAATAAAATAAGACCTGACAGTAATTTCATGTCTTATATTTAATTAGGGCATTGTATGATAGAAGGATTGAATTGTACGGTAACTATTAACTCACAGGTTCTTTTATGATTAATGTTAAAATCTATATTATCTGGAAAGTCGTTGATCGGTGGGAGGCCTATCCCTATTGTAGAATAAATATTATTTATTTAAATAGATTATTAGTTTAATTTATTTATTTAAATAAGATTAAAATTATTCTAATTGATTTATTCATAACCAGTTTAATATGGAGAACCTAAAGGGTCACACCATAAAAGGAAGAATAATTATTTAAGAAGGTAATGTCATAATCGTAATAATACATTAAGTGTAATTAATTTAATTTATGGTGATAGAATAAATTAAATAGCTTAATGTTTATTATTTAATATTTTAAAAATATTAAATATATATTAATAAGAAGAGTCTTATTAATATTATTACAATTATTATTATTTTAATTTCTAAAAGAGTTTAGGAATTAATTTAATATTAGTACTCTCATTTATTCCTAATAAAATTTGGAGGCAAATTAACTAAAGGAGTTTAATTAATTAATCTCAATATGTTGGGAAGCCTAATTAATTAAAGGAGTTTAATTAAATTAAAAGAGACCCTATTTCTACTAGGATTAGAAGAGTTGACCAATATCTATATAAGAGGAGTCTTATGTTAGATATTAGTTGATGCAATTTCAATTGTTGGAGAGTACTTCTTTTCTATAGAGGATAGAAAACTAGGGTTTCCCAACCACACTCCTTGAATAATTCCCATTCCTTGGTGGATCACCTCTAGAGGCCAAACACTTGGGTGGCTAACGTTGATCAAAGGAAGGAATCAATCCCGGATATTCAAGGAGATCGCGAAGAATAAGGAGTTGAACTTGTACCTGTGGAAGCTTCGTTCTACAAGAGTATGAATTCCATAACTTCTTATTTATCGTTTTAAATTAATAATTTGCATAAATGATGATCAGGGTAATGGTTTTGGAGAAAATTTTAAAACTCTGATATACCATGCTTCCGCTAATTTTTACAATTTGATTGCGCCATGATTTCTTACAAACCCAAACAATTCTTGTGCTCAATTTACATTATCATTGGGCATTAATCATTCACCAATTGGGCTTGACCAAGTCCAAGTCCAATAGTTAAAGTTCATTAAGAATTATCGTATTCTTTTCGTATATACTATGTATGATATTCATATTATACGTCGCATTAATCTTCGCATTATACTCGTGTAACACTGAGTATTATACTCGTATTTTTTCCATAAAATAACATTGTTATTACACTTAATCTCTTATTCCTAGAATTTAACTTTCCCTAACCCTTAGGGTTTTAAGTCCTTAGGCAAAAACTTTGTGACCCATAACTGAAATACTATTAGATATTCCATCTCATCTTCAAATCCTATCATTACGCGTTTTCATGAACATTGCATTCATGCTTGCCCCTTAATTACCATCCAAAAAGTTGGACAATAAAAATCTCTAGTCGAAAATTTTTTACTTAAGGGCGATGCGGCACCACTCTAAGTATTAAATGGGGAACTGCGGCACCTCTTGGCAGTGCAAGAGGTTCGACCCGACGCTGCGGTATGCCTTCTCCTTTGCTGGGTGGCGCTGTGGCGCCTCCCTTAGAACTCAGAATTATTTGTCCAAGTGTTGAACAAGTTTGAGATGCCTACTTTGAAATCTCATAATTTCTTCTCCCAATATCAGAATTGGTCCGTTTCATAGGCGTTGGAAACCTTGCAACACCTAATACAAATTCCCCCTGATAAAATTAATTTTTTGAGTTTCTAACAAATCTTAAAATTGGCTCAAAAGTCCTCCCCTGCTAAGTTTTTTAACTTTAGGTTAAATTTTCGTTCGTCCATAATTCGTTACTCCGAACCCGGAATTCATTGGTTATTGAATCCATGACTCACATTTTCTACATTTTCTTACATTCTTATGAAACCCTAACTATTCATGTTTCTCAGCTTACTTTCTATATTCGTTCTGTCTTTTACGAAATTTCAGCATAACTTCGTTATCGGCTAATTTCAATCCGTCCTTCATAAACGTTTATACCATTCCTAACCAAGCATACATATATACGATGGTTTTAAACTTGTCCATCAACAATAAGCACAAATTAGATGGATTTAAATTTGTCCACCAACAACGTTCGTACCTCGTTCTTCGCGTTCTTTGTTCGTTCTTCGTGTTCCTCGTTCGTTCTTCATTTTTAATCGATATTATGATTACGATTTTACGTTTTCTAACACTTTACTGATATAAGTTTGATAATTCATCCTTTTATCATCGGTGAGTTCATATAACTCATCTGAATCGTCCGTCAACATCAACTAATTCATACTTTTTATGAAAGCTTCTAAAGAAGTTTATAAACTAAACATTAAATTCTTATTTCTTCATTTTCTTATGATTAAGCCATAAGAAACTCGTTTCTTAACATCTTTTACTTCCATTTTCATTAAGTTATATGATTCCGTATAAAACCATAAAGAAAATTTTGATTAAACTAGGTTTTGGATTACCTTTCTTCTTTAATCTTCCTCCATACGGACAAAGCTTGCACACAAACTAGCTTTTCCTCTTCCTTTCCTTCTCCTTCCCGATCCGACTTCTCTCTCGCTCTCTCAAGTGTTGGTTGATTTCTTGATTAACAACCAAATGAGCTTAAGCTTCTCTTTTATAAGCTTTTTAAGGTTAGGGGCAAAATAGTCATTTTGCCCCAAAAACCACTATTCACACCTCCTTAACAAACCTCCTTACTATTCACGAAGCTTCTCCTGGAAGTTTCGTGGTTCCATCTTTCGAAATTCATCCGACAGTTTGAAAAACAACGTTTCTCAAAATCCTAATATTTATGATATTTCGTCTTTCCTCTTCAGATTAAATTTTATGCGTTCTCCAAAACTTTGAAAAACCTAAAAATGCTTTTTGATTATTAGCATTTTTTGTCCCGTTTCCCCACAACGTAGTTAAAAGAATGAAAAGTACATAACATTAATTTTCGTTGTTTTTATTTCGTCCAATTTTTGCACGTTTTTTTGAGAAAAACTATTATCAGCTAACATAACTTTTCATGACATATTAGCGACAAATCTTCAGACAGAATGTCATTACGACATACCGAACTCTCAGAAAGGCCTATGCTATTCAAACCGTAAACCCTAGGTTTCGTCAGATGAATAGTGCCTATTTCGTCTTTTTCTCAGAAATATTTTTGTTCTCCGAAATATTTTATTTTCGTCTTGAAAAATCTTACTCGTTCATTCTAACTCATAGCCAGAATACTCCCGGCTTATGATCATCCTAAGTCTTAGAATGACTAATAAACACATAACACAGAATATAATTAATAAAATTTATTTTATTAATTAATAATTCTTTGAATTTAAATTTTTGGACAATCCGATTTCCCGGGTTGTCACATTCTTCCCCTCTTATAAAATTCCGTACTTGGAATTTCTAACACCACATCCATACCCGGATGCTTTATTCTTACAATTATTCAGGATATTACATTCACCCCTTCTTCACATAATTTCGTCGTTAAAATTTTTAGCATACTCATCTCTCAACTCCTCTTCAAAGAAGTTTCCATCTTCAAACATTCCAGATTCTCCACAATTTATCAAGAATTATGAAGTAGAATGAATAACGAGTAATATAAGGATTCCATTAAAACATTTCATAATTTGCTGAGGGGTCATATAGACCATGAACTCTGAACTTGATTCAATCGGTATTTATTGCAAACCAATTCTCCCTTACCTAGTACGTTTACAATCACAAAGAAGATAAACTACCTTTTTTAGTAAGTTAGGTGATCAACCTATCGTATAACCCCATTTCGAGGTGTGTTCACCTCAGACTTAATCATCATATTTCGCACCAAAATAATTTGGTTTTGCATAACTTCTCAAAGCTCGATTTTCTTTTAAACATAACGTACCATTCGTCTAGCCAAATCAAATAGCTTAATCCATATCAATAACTTGGATATCAACTGAAACATTCGTCTAGTCAAATCAATTGATATCGACTACTTCTTTAAATTCTTTTATAATACTTCAAAACGTTTTATGACGTCATGATACCGTACTGTTTCACAGTACGTTGAGGACTTCTTCAGTTTATGACTTTGTTATTCTATATCATACCATAGCGGGTTGTTGATCCTAAGATCACATCCAACACTAGGTTCAATTGCATTAATAACTTCATCTTTTTACCATCTCAACATCAAATTCATTGATGATATAAAATTCATTTTGATATATAAAATCAATTTCTATCTAGTCGAAATGATTAGCATAGACATACAAAGAATAGTTCTTTTAAAATCCATTGGTTCCAAAATTTGAACCAATATTATTTTCTTAAACATGTACACTTTAGCATGATGTCAATAAATTTCAAAATCTAGCATAACTAGAAGACTTGGAATTTTTTATTATCTCTTTCTTCATTCATTATCTTTCTTGCGACAATCATAACTTCTTTTAGCACCTTCAATGCTGCTTATACTGAAAATAACTTGTTTTCAGTCTAAACATTCGCATACCTTAGTATAGTTTATCAACTTACCACACTTTATGTGTTTAGGAACTTTCCACAACCATATGTGTTTAAGAACTTATCTTCGCAATATGTAATCCAAGAATAAATCAAGGACTTTCCATACGCTTAAAGGCTAGAAAACATAACATATAACTATGAGTCACAAAATTTTTGTAAGTATGAGTTTCAAGAACTTGCACCTATCTTAATACATTCTATTATCTAATATACACATGAAAAAAGATTCACCTTCTCGTCATATACATACTGATAGCGCGACTTTTCTATTCCAACGACTATCACCGTAATAGACTGAGTGGTTGTTACACCAAGCACAAACTCCTGCCCATAAAAAAAGTTTGTACAACTCAGCAATCACATGAGTACATCAATTGAAATTTCACAACATTCTAACTTTCTCTTATTTGATACGAATTTTCTTAAATTCTTACCTTATCCTCTACAACTCTTCTGAGTTCTTCTTCTCGTACTACTTTATAAAACCATTCAATTATAGCATTGAACTATAATTCATCCATCGTTTAATAGAATATATCTATTATTCACAATTTAATGAGATCACGTAGTAATTTTCTTCCTTAATCGTTTAACTCAACGATTTTCTTACTATTCTCTCTCAGATTATAGCCTTAGGTACTCATACCTAAGGTTTATAACCTATCAGCTCTAATACCAACTTGTGCCTTTAATGGTGCTTTCAACCATAACATCTCACAGGGGTACCCATCAGCTTTCCACCGACTTGCTGTAAGAACCCGGATTTTTAGAAATTATTAAATAAAGATTTAATAAATAAAATTCTTAAACCGTGAGATGGGTTCGAATAAATATATATATATATATATATATATATATAAAATATGAGGTATGTGGTATTATATTACATAGGGTAATATGGACTATGTAATATGTGTTTTTGTGATTTATAAATATATTATTAATATATATTTGTTACTTAGCGTAGAGACGATTCAGTTGAGATAAAGGAAGTGGATAAATTCCTATCGATATTAAATAATTTATAGAATTATTTTATCATAGTAAGTTGGTGACATTAAATATCCTTAATGTATAATCACCATATTCTTGTGTATGTGTATTAATAACTAGTATGTTTATAATATAGGTTATTAATAGCACTTAAGCTAGCCGTGAATAGGTTTGGATAGTGAAGCATGAGTTCGTTAAGGAATTAACTAATAAGAATAAATATTAGTTAATTTAAGTTGGGAGTTATATTATGAAATAATATAATGTTAATATTGAACCTTAATAATATGGTGCAGTGTTTAATTTACTTAAGTAAATGATTGAATTAATAAGTGTGTTGAATATGTAATTATAGTTGATACTTTTATATATATTACTTCGAATGGTAATATGTGAGAAAGTCTAATGTATAAATAACGTTAATAAATATATATACGTTATTAAAGGGAGATGAAAATCATTATATCTTTAAATGAATATGTAATATTTGAAGAAATTATTTTGGGGACAATTTATAGAAAAGAAAGAGAAATAATCATTATATATTTCTAATAAAGGATATTAAAATAAATTCTAAAATTGAGTTATTTTAATAAAGGAGGAAATGTTATTTTTGAATAATAATATTACCTTATATGTTTTTGTATGAGGTAATAGGTATGATTAATTAATATGGTAAATATATTAAAACATATTTACTATATGTAAATAAATTGATGGAAATAATTTATTATAATAAAAAATAAACTTATTATCTATTTTCTATATATAATATATGTACATGTGTCGTACATATAGTTATTTGATATTATATTAAGAACAATATCATGAGACAATAAGTAAATTATTTTCTAATAATGAATGCCTTTAATTGGAGAAGACATAATATTTCATATCATGTTATGACGGAATACATAATAGTAATTATATCTTATGTATTTCCAAGAGGGGTAAAAGTTTATAAGAAAACTAAGTTATTTCAATTTGCTAAATAACTTGAGTTATTATATTACCATAAGTATTGTAAAGAATATTTGAATATTTTCATTCACGATATATTTTTATACGTGAACCTTGTGATTTAATAGTTATAAGTAAATTGAACATATTATAAGTAGAAAAATGGTGGAAAAGGAATAAATGATGAGAATAATAATAAGCTTAAGGTAAGCTTGTGAGATATGCCTAGTATGGCAAAGTGATGGAATAAACATTCATTAAATAATTTAATGAATAAATAATTAAAGGAATTAATAATTATTATTATGTGAATAAATTCCTACGTGCAATGATGTGTAATTATAAGTTATATAGTAGCTACATCTATATAATATAGAATGAAGTTCAAGGTAACTATATAATATAAGAAACTATATGATTAATTGTAATAATAAAATTTACAATAATGGGGTGTGACACTACTCAATTAAAATATATTCGGTATTGTCAAATATACATGGATTATATGATGGGGTGTATGTGTGACCCTATCATATCATATGGTAATAACATTAAGTTATTAGATATAAGCTTGCAAGTTAGTCCATGTGAGAACAATAATGGTCAATCAAGTGGTTAGGGTACATGAATAGTGGTAGTTTATATTGTTATAAGCTTGTGGATTATTAAGTACTAAGTTCACATAATTATGCCTTGTGTGGCATAAATAATGAAGTTAAATTAAGGGGATTTAATTGGAAGTATTTGAAAAAAATGAATGGTTGATATTAATTATCATTATAATATTCGAGTATATTTATGAGGATAATTTTATGGAAAATAGTGGGATGATAGTACCCAACCATATTATATTTAGTCCAATTAGAATATTAACTTAACCTATGTACATGAGGTACATGATTATATGTGTTAGTGTATATTCAAAATATGAGTATACCTAATTAGGTGTGAGTGTACATATTTGTAGGTTTGTATATATGTACCTATAACCTAAGTCATATGGGATGAAATATATACATAAATTATATAACCTAAGTGTATATATTATATATAGAGGTGTATAACCAAGTGTGAAATTACATTTGCTAATTGCTATTGCTGAGTTAGATTATTTGTCTCACAATGAGTGCCCAACTTCTCCTTCACGTGAATGGCCTAAGGCTAGCCTATCTCCTTCATCTCTCAACTTCCTAGCTAGCAATGAGTGTGATGATTGTGAGGGGTGTGGGATTGATGATGGGTTTCACCAACTCCTCACTAACCTCTTGTTAACCTCCATGTCTTTGATCAATCCATTGGTTTGAATTAGGGGAAGATAGCATTGTATAGGTAATCCATCTTCTATAAATATAGCTCTCCCCTTCACATTTCATTTTGCTGAGAATTCTGTCCAAATACAAGAATAGAGAGTGAGTTTATATACTTTAGTAATAGACATTCTGAGAATTGAGGAAATTGAAGTAGCAGCATTAGCAACTCAATTGTTTCACAGAGGTATAATCTATATAATTTCCCATTCTTGTTCTATAATGGTAAATTCTCGATTTTGTAATTTAGATAGTAATTAAAGTGTGGAATATAATGGTTATGTGTTATACAAACTTAAAGATATGATATAACGGTTACATGGCTAAATTAGAATCAGATTGATAATAAAATTTCTGAGTTGGGCTAAGAAACTGCCGAAGCAGTCAAGCTCCTTGTCTGGACACGGGGACGCGCGGCCGCGCATCTCCCTAGTACAAATGGGGCGCGGCCGCACCCCTCTGTAGAAACTGTTGGTGATTTTGTGTTTTCTGGTTGGTTAATCATACTAGTTAGACTCTAATAACTGCATAAAGGGGGTCTGACATGTGTACTAAGATTGTCATGCACGTAGTGAGTTGTATTAGTTGGTTTAACATAATTTCCTAAAAGAAAACGTAAAGTTTTGAAAATGAGACTTGACAAATTTTGTGTTCTTTGAGTCGGACTTGTGAGACATGTGTAAGTGTCTTGGTTATGTGTGTCAATGGGTATGAAGGTAGTTGTTGTTCAATTACCTTGGCTAATAGTAAACAATTATACCTTGTTGTAGTGGAGTTTTTAATGAAAACTTGAGGTTTTATAAATGAATTTTGGCGTATATAAGTCATGTTTATATTTTGACTTTTTAAGCATGATTATATGGTTTAGATATGCATAATATATGAGTCGAAGGTATTGAGCATACACTAGAACACGTTGCTTAAATTGAAAATGATTTCAAAAGACAAACTTAGAGTTTTTGGACATATATATAGGATGTCCATGTTCTGATCATTGAGCATGTATAGATGACTTATATATGTGTTCTAATACATGAGAATCATGACTACGAGGTACTTTGCATATACTTAGTTACCTTTGTTTACTTAAAGCGATTTTTATGAAAAGTTTAGAATGTGTAAGATGATAGCATCAAACACGGAGTGAGTTACATTATGATCATACGAGCATGTATATTAGGATTCATTATGCCTATAGACATGTTGACATAAGCATCATGTGATGAAACATGGATTTCACCTATGCACGCATATTCGAGAAAATGAATTTCTAAAGCATAGACTATGTGATTAAGTATACATGTGTAGTATAAGCACGAGCATGCCTACTTAGTATGGTTAAGCCTTGTTATGTGATAACATGACTTTAGTAGTTGAGCTTTATTGATTTAAGTAATTCAACGTAGAGCTACGCTATTCAAAGCTAAATAGTTCGAATATGAATTTGAAAACCTACTTAATGTGTGTGTATAATATATATCAGAATGCATGATATATTAGGACCAAACTAAGTTTATGAAATCTCAAGTTTGGTTCTTCCAGGGAGTCGCGCGACCGCGCCACTCCCAAGCTTAATTGTCGCGCGGCCGCACCGTGTTGCAGAGCTGCCAAGAACAGTTTGTTAACTGTCTGGTCCTAAGTTATTTTCCTTAAGGACCCTAAGGACCGAAATAGATTGGTTTCTATAGAATAAGTATGAAGGTATGACGTTGTAACATCGTGGTTGTCCTAAGATAGAGTGAAACGAAACCAAGATTAGAAAACGATATACGAATTGTTATTCTATTAAGAGCATATGAAATGTATGACTGATGGATGTAAATCCATGATTATATAACTGTGTAGGAATACACGAAGTGCAGATAGCTTTAAGCAGTTAAGTCGTAGTTGTTAAACTACGAATCAGGCAAGTCTTTCAGTTCCTATTTGATATATGAATTCAATAACTGTTAGTTGAATTATATTATGTTGTGATAATGTGAACTTATATATGAACTGTATATGAGATATAAAAGAGATTGAAAGTTGATCTTTGATGATATACTTGTTATTTGGAAGTAACATGCATAGTAAATATAAATTGTTTATAAATGCATGAACTGAGTATGATGTTGTATGCTATGTGATGCATGAAAACTGTTAGAATTGCTGAGCTGTCGAGCTCACTCTTGCAAATAACCATTTTTGCAGGTTGAGGACTTACGAATAAGACTTCGTGCTTCTTGATTGATAAAGATAGATAGTATCGCAATGAAGAATACTGTTTAGATTATTACTTGAGAGACGTTTAGGTTATAGGAGTTGTACTTGATAATTGTATACGTTGTTTAAAACTTGTCATATTGTAAAGATGTATTAGTTGATACATAGAGCATATCAAGTCGAGTTGTAAACGTTATACGATAACTCAAATAGAATGAATCATATTATAAAGTTGATTCAGAGAATTGTAATTGATTCAAAGTTATGAAATCAATAAAAAGATTTTATTCAAGATGATATTGAAAAGTTTAAATTATTCTGCATTTTAGTAACATTGAATATGATGTAAAAACAAGATCTTGGATAGAAATAGAATTTATATTCTAAATTGTAATAAACAAAGTTGTATTCTTTTACTAATGATTACAAAGTGTAATAGTTTGACGATAGTAGTATTGTGACTGCACCAGATATGAGGAAAGAGTGGAACCCGAATTTGGGGTGTCACAGGTTGGTATCAAAGCTGTAGGTTATAAACCTTAGGTAAGTGTACCTTAGACTATAACCTGAGAGAGTGAAAGATAAGATTAAGATATATCTAAATGAAGATTCAAAGAAGAATCTCGAAATATCTAGAGAATGAGAATCAGGAGTTTCCTAACTCCGGTAATGAAAATGTTAAGACGATGTCTATAAGATGTATATGACAAAAATAGTAAGAATAAACTTAGATGGAGTTTAGTTGATAGTAGAGAAAGAACCCTGAGGTAAAGCGATGATCAGGACGTGATCAGATTGAACTGTGAAATGATAGATAGTCTGAAACGACTAAATATTTATAGCTTGATGCTATAAGTGAATGTACTATGAAAAGTACGAGATGAACTCATTAGGAGTTGTATGTGATGAAACATAGAAAGCTCGTAATGAGCAAGTAATAGAGTAAGATAGAGTTAAGTGTTGGACTTTCATTGAGGACTCATATGATGGCTTAGTTGTACAAACTTTTGTATGGGCAGAGGTTTTGTGCTTGCAATAAGTGCATCCCATTGATAATCGTTGGAATGTTAGTGTCGCGGTATCATTCTACATATGGTGGAAAGGTGATTCTTTTCTCATAGTTATGTTGATAGATAGAGATTTCTAAGATATAATTAGATAATATTAAGATTAGGTGCGAGTTCTTAAGACTCATGCCTATGACAAGTTCGTGACTCATAATCGTATGGTGGAACCCCTCAGCGAATGGACGATTTTGGTCTGACTAGGATAAGTTCCTCAACCCATATGATTGTGGTAAGTTCCTGAGCTTCCATGGTGTGGTAAGTTGGTGAACTGTACTGAGAATAGATATATTATATAAGAGTTTTGGAATAGTGAGCATTGATGGTAGTGAGAGATTGAAGTGATGGAGAAATTGGATTTTCCTAAATCCTCTAACTACACTAGATTTTTAATATTTATTGACTTCGTGCTAGTGTTTGAACTTTTATTTTCCTGAGAAAACATTGGGTCAGGTAACTGAACTAATGAATTTTAAAAACAACACCGTTATTCGTATGTCTAAGCTATTTGTTTCGGCCAGGACAAAAATGATTTAAAAATCTTTCAAAATGTATTTTGACCATGTGCATCATTTGATATGGTGTAGGATGGTAAATGATGGAGTTATTAATGCAATCGAACCTAGTGTCGGAAGTGATCGTAAGTTCGTCAGCCCACTATGGTAAGATGTAATATGACAAAGTCACAAAATGACGAAATCTTCAACGTACTACTAAGTGGGTGCGGCATTTTGACGTCATAAAATGATTTTTGGTTTTCTTTCGAATTACGAAAAGTTGACTGAATTATTTCGATTGATATTTGAATTGTTGATAAGAGTCTAAGCTATTTGATTCGGCTAGGCGACTGTTGAAAAGTGATTATAGAATTCTAGCATTCTTGTGTATTTATGCCAAACCAGATTGCTCTGGTGCGAATTTTGATGTTGAAAAGATGAGGTGAACAACCCTATAAGGGAACATGTTTTCGGGGGCAATGGTTCCGAACGTAACGCATATAGTCATTACAAAACACTACGTTGTGGCTCAACGTAGTGGTACAATAGGCCGGCCACCTAGTGTACGCGTGGAGGGTGTTTCAGTCTTTGTGATTGATAAACACTCTAGTTTGTAATGTGAAGAATTGTGTTGAAGTATTAGTAAACCTGTGGAAAAGTTCACGGTCTTGTGACCCCTCAGCATAAATTTAGAATCCGAGTTATTCATACTACTTCCCGATTGTTGAAAAATCGTGAAAGATTCTTATTCTTCTGAAGGATGAATGTAGTAAGTAGATGTTTCTTAGAAAGGAGAAAGTGATAGAATGCAATTGAGAAAGTTATAATAATAAAACTTCTAAAAAAAGAATGGAGAAAATTATTCTAAAGAATATGTAATATTCTGAATAGCACCGAGTAAAGGAAGTTTCGGTGATTCCGAGGACGAAATCCTTATAAGGGGGAGAGTGTAATACCCGAGAATTTTCATATATTATTAAATAAATATATTAATGGGAATGAGAATTTATTTGAATATAATGATTTTGTGTTATGAGAATGATTAATTCAATTATATTAAATTGAATAATTATAATAATTGAGAAATTGATTGATTTTACGATAAACTCGATGAAATGCCTTGTGTGGCACAGTGACGTAATATAAGAATGATTATATTAATTTAAGCGAACAATTAATCTATATTAATTGTTATTGTAGAATATTAATTAATTGTTGAGAATTATTAATGATTATATTAATTAACGAATGAATTATAAGTAAACAATTAATCTATATTAATTGTTAATTGCTATTATAAAATATTAGTTGATGGTTATGGAATATTAACTATGATTGATTAATAATACGTGATTATTATTATTGCAAGAAATATAATAATAATAAGCAATGTATGATATTTAATCATATAAATTAATAATCAATGAGGAATGGATTAATTAATATTATTGTTAATTAATCAAAGAGATAAATAAATTATTTATTTGACACTATGAATAATAAAACAAATAAGTAAGTTATTAATATAATGAGATTATAATAATTGATATGTGCAAATGTGCAATACTTGAATGTATAAAGTATATAGAATACAACTATATTATATAGTGTAGTGAGACACTTAAGTGCGACCATGCATGTATATATAAACTATAGTGCAATGTGATTATATTATGTACATAAACTATATAGTAAAGTTATTAAATTATGAGAGTTACATGAAATGCCTATGTGACAATGTAAATATACATTAAAGTGAGACATCATGAGTATGTGGTAGATAATTTAATAATACATGAGATAATGTGATGTGATTATATCCAAGTAAATTATACTAGTATGATAAAAATATAAAAGGATTATATGATGTGAATAGATATATATATCCCCATGTGCTACCATGTAATGTTGTTAGGATATTTAAGTCTATGTGTGCCCTAAATGAATTTAAACCTAAGAAATATATACATGCTTATTTAACTCAAGTATCAACCATATGTACATGAAATGCTATTCTTGAAATGCTGAGATATAAGTATTGTCCCATATTGAGTGTCCAAATTTACCCATCTCTTCTCCCACGTGAATAGCCAATGATCTAAGCTACTCCTTCATCATTTCTCTTCCTAGCTAGCATTGAGGGTGATAATGACAAGGGGTGTGGGTTGAGGTGGTGGTTGGACACTATTCCATCAACTCCCCTCAATCCTCTAGTTCTTCATTTCCCCCATTGTTTCAAACCTTGGGGCAATTGCTTTGTATGGATATTGAATTCTCCTATAAATACCAAGCCTCTCTTCATTTTCTATGTTGCTAAAATTTGTGCTAAGTTGATATAAAGAGAGTATTGTGAGTTTATAATCTGAATTTGAGAACAAGTCTTGTGCAAGTTTGAGCTCAAGAGGTATAACCTCTAAACCCATTTAAATTTCAATTCATAGAGATTGCATGATATTGTTGAAATTAGTGTGTGATAAGGTGCTAGCATAAGTTGTTAAGTATATCTATGTGTCAAGAATGTAAAGTGATGGTAGGAAAGCATGCTAGCTAAGTACATTATGAGAAATTCTGAAGCTCTGCAATAACTGAACATCTTCTGGTTTGGAACTGGAGCCGCGCGGCCGCGCGTTTCCCTTGTACAATTTGGGCGCGGCCGCGCGCCACTGCAGAATTTGTTGATGATTTCTTTTATATCTTCTGATGTGTTGAGCATGATGTATTGTTAGGATGTGAATATAACTCACATTAACATATGGAGTAAGGTTATTAGGTTATAGCAATCCATGCTAGTTGTTTTAGTTGAATATTTCAAAGAAAACTTAAAATATGAAAAGAGAAACTTTGATATGTTGGCCCTATATTGATGTCTGACTTTGAGTCATGTTTGTATGACCTAGGAACACATGATATGAATGTCGACTTGCGTATCTAAGCTCCATAATGTAACTTGAGCATGTGAACCTCAATAGTGAACCTCTCCAACGAAAACACAAGCGTTGAACATGGACTCTAACATGTTATATTAGGATTCTAGGTTCTGATTTTTGAGCATGTTATACGACCTTAAAATGCGTGTCAAACATGTTAACGTATGAATCTAGATAGCATGAGCATGTTAGGCCTTATTAGTGAGCTTTACTAATGAAAATACGAACTTTGAACGTAAATGTTAACATGCTACTTTGAGAGTTAGAATCTGATATTTGTGAACATGTTTGATGATACTCTTAGACTCACTCATGTATCATAAATGTATATGTGCCATGCTTAGGTGTCGTAACTCAAGTAAAGCATAAACGAAGCATATTTCAAACCAAAACGATGCTAATTGCACATATGCGATATGAATACTCACAAGCATGTCTAATGTGAGTTATATGACTACCTTATATGTTTAAGAAGCAAGCATGTTAGACTTTGTGGTTTCATGACCTTGAATGGCTTTAAATTATTGAAAGTGTTAACTTAGAATCTATTGCATGTATGATTGGAACAAGGAAAGTTTGTATACACATAAAAGTATTCTTTAAACATGTATACACGGTACGTGATATTATATGATGTACTTGAACCCGATTTTGACGGTTAACTTATGAGAATGACATAACTTGCTAAAATGAAATATATTTAGTATTGGTTGTAGTCTTATGTGATATTAATAATATGCGAATATGTTTGCTAATTGTGGTAGTCTCACATGATAGTAACGATGCATAAATATGATCAACTTGAGAAAAGAGGAAGTTAAGGGTAGAAATTATATTCTATATAACTGTGTAGCTAGGTTAAAACTTAGCTTATGTGTTGATCGTATATTCGAATATAAAATGTGAAGTTAAATTATATGACTAATGACTATCATTACGATAGGAATTCGAAAGTGTTGACTAGCTTTACGTGAGTAAACTACGCATAAGGCAAGTATCCTAAACCCTTGCATTACTTTATTCAACGGATATCGTAAGCGAGTATCTAAAACTTATCTCTTTGGATACAAGTATTCTATCTTTGTATATTGCGAACTAGTTTCCTACTTAATTGTTTGAATTGAATTAGCATACTTAAACTCTTATTTCATTAAAGCTATTATTCATGTTGAACTTAGTATTGTTCTTTAATATTGTGAAAGTGTCTATGCCATTTAATTCGGCTAGACTTATGTTATTGAAAAATGACCCAAACTAATTGATTGGTGAGGGATCTTGTATTTGTTTGAGAAGAACAACCTTCTTTGAAGGGAATATATAATTGTAGGAGAACCGACGTGCACACTTGAGTATGATTGATTGTTATGCATAACGATGGTACTTTAGGCTGATCACCTGTTGTACCTGTTTTTATTGGATTTTCAGTTTATTACTGTCAATTCTAGTAGAAGTTCATAGTCCTTAGTGACTGCTCAGTATTCGATTATTTAAAATCTTAAATTTACGTATTATTGAATCATATTGATATTATTTTGTCCTTAGCGACTGTTATTGAGAACTGTTGATATTCTTGTTATCCTTGAACTATCAAACCTTGTTATACCTTTTCGAGAATTGGGAATCTTATTACTCACCCTTATTATATATTACTTGCTGGGAAATTTGTGCTCATTCTTGCTTTCCCTAAAACATTTCAGTTAAGGCAGAGCATGGCGAACCTTCGGGCGTTGATAAGGGCAAGGGCAAGGCTACCAATTAGCTTGTCTCTTATATATTTTAAATATTTTAATGTTGTATTAAGATGATGTAGTAAGACTGGTTTTGATTATGTTTAAGCTTAAGTTAGGTTATGTAATAAGTCGTTAATTGATATTATTATGTAATCTATTAAGTACTGTAGGTTGCGAGACTTGGGGGAATAATTATAATAAATCATTGTAAATTATTCTAGAATAGATTTTCCGCTGTGATCGTGTGATATTTAATTATTATTATCGTAATGTATTACCATGAGCACGTGATGAACCGAATTCGAGAGACCAAGTGGCGGTCTTGGAATTTGGGGGCGTCACAGGTTGGTATCAAAGCTGTAGTTATAAACCTTAGGAACGAGTGTCCTTAGACTATAACTTAGGCGAACTTAGAAGTTAGGAAGGAGATAAAACTCATGTAGAGTTTTCCTTGAGAGACTTAGTCTGTTATGAAATGTAACTTCATTCTATACAATGAACTTATGTTTTATTTAACATTCTAATGGAGTTGTTGTTTGTTTGTCTCGTGTTTGTGATTGTAGGATGACAGACACAGGGGTACCTAGTAGAGTGGCAGAGGAGGAGCCCAGGGATATACACGTAGTATACGAGGCACCTCTAGAGGCTACACCAGTGCAGGCTGTTGCACCATTCGAGTCTGACGACGAGGACGAGATTGAGATAGAGTCTGATCCGGAGGAGGAGCCGATGGAGTACGAGCCGATGGAGGATGAGCCAGTAGAGGACTCTGATGAGGCCACTATAGAGGAACAGATGTTAGGAGAGTACGAGGAGCGGATCCTAGAGTTAGACTGCAGAGTTCAAGAGTTGAAGGCAGAGGCCCAAGAGAGAGAGTCCGAGTTCTAGAAACTGAGGGACAAGGACCATCAGAGGAAGCTGGCTATGCAGGAGTTAGAGGTGGAGATTGCCTACCGTAGGGAGGCAGGGATCCAGATGGGGACTCTGTTTCACAGGTCAGTGGCTCGGAACGTGGCTCTGGCAGGAAAGCTGGAAGAAGTTGAGCAGAGGGAACTGAGTGAGAAGACTGAGAAAGAGGCACTCCGTACTCAGCTAGAGTTGGAGGTGATGGATAGGTTACACTTCGAGGAGAAGTGGGAAGCGTCCAATGAGAGAGCTGACGACCTTGAGGACGAGGTCAGGTGCAAGAAGAGAAAGATGAACAAGATGGGGTATGTGTTCCGTTCAGCTTTTGAAAGGGTGATTGATGGTGTGTACCACTACCCGGCAGAACAGGGACAGACTCTACATACCTTGAGCCGAGAGCTGGTTGCGTATATAGCACAGTTGGAGTACAAGAGCGCAGTGGAGCGCGGGATGATGGGATGAGATTTCCTTAGTCAGTCTAGTGGTAGTACTAGTTGTGTCCTTATGTATTATATATACTATGTTGTAATCCCGATCTTTTGTGTAAGATGTGGGATGATGATGTAAACCCCGAGTTAGCTTTTGTTAGAGGGGTAGTATGGTAGTAGGTTGGTATATTCTCCGTCTTTTGTGATATTAGGGGATATATGTGATAACATTTATAGCAGTATGCTGGGGAAATCATGTAATGAAATGAAATGGCATATGAATATAAATGGAGTTGATTTTAGAAACGTGTTATAAATTTATTCTTTTAGTATTAAAAGAAATACTTAAGTGATATACTTGAATAATAATAAAATGAAAAATTGTGATGCAGATAATGCCGCCCAGACGTAGATTGACTGCACCTGAAGAATCTGTTAACAACGAGAGGGAACAAGTAGACCCGATCCAGAAACTGGTAGACTTGTTAGGAGAAGCCTTAAGGGGAAGGAACAATGAACCCGTTCGCCCGAACCCTCAGACTGTGCCAGTAACAACCTTTAAAGACTTTAAGAGTGTAGGACCCCCAGAGTTCGAGGGAACTACCTACCCAATCGTCGCACAAACGTGGATCAAAGAGATCGAAAAAGCTTTCACTATAGCTAGCGTAGGCGAAGATCAGAAGACGGTGTTTGCCACGTCCATGATGAGGGGAGAAGCGAACTACTGGTGGGAGGCTAATCAACAAAGAGCTGGAGAAGGGATAATAGCTTGGGACAAGTTTAAGACGCTGTTCTTCGAGAATTACTTCCCGAAGAGTATGAAGAATAGGATGGAGGTGAAATTCCTAGAGTTAAAATAAGGTGAGATGACGGTGGCGCAATACGCGGCTAGGTTTAACGAACTAGCACGATTTGCGGAGCACCAAGTTGGTGATGAAGAGAGAAAGGCTAGACGTTTCGAACAAGGGTTGAAGCCGTGGCTGTTCAATAAGGTATCAGTTCTTCAAATTGATTCCTTTGCAACATTACTAGAGAAGGCAATCATTGCGGAAGGTGGCAGTGAGGCCTTAAGTTTGTATAACAAAGAAAAGAAAGGAAAGAATGCTGGAGGAGAGAATCGTACGGGAGGAAGCAGTAGCGGAGGAAGCAACTTGGGAAAGAGAAAGTGGGAGAATAACAACAACAACAAAAATAACAATAATCAATCAGGGAATTTTCGTGGAGGTTTCAAGAAGAGGGCTGAAGGATGCCCGAAGTGTGGGAAGAATCATCAGGGCGAGTGCTGGAAGGGACGTGGCACTTGCTACAACTGCGGACAGGAAGGGCACATCTCGCCCAACTGTCCGAAACTAAAGAAGATATAAGGATGCTTTGCGTGTGGCTCGACGGAGCACCGAATTAAGGACTGCCCAAAGAAGGGAAGTGGCGGGGGTAGTAATCAGCAAGGAGGCAACAAGCTGATGATCAGTGGACCGGCACAATCCAACCGCCCAACCGCCAGAACCTTTAACATGACCGTCCAAGACGTCGTGGCTGCGAAGGACGTGGTGTCAGGTATAATCCCAATCAATGATATAAATGCTTATGTATTATTTGATTCGGGTGCCACCTGTTCTTTTGTATTTGAAGAACTTGCTAGTAGACTTAGTACACCCCGAGAACGATTAGAAAATCCTTTGATCATAGAAGTTTCTAATAAGGAAGTGATCCCTGTAGAATACATTTATCGAGATTGTCACGCAAACATTAGAGAACATGAACTGAGCGTAGACTTGATTCCTATTAGATTGGGAGAATTTGACGTAATACTGGGAATGGATTGTTTGTATAACCATACTGCGATAATTGACTGTCAGAACAAATGTGTGAACCTTCAGACTCCGAGTAAGTCTAAGGTAGTGTTTTATGGTAGCTCATCGCTTAAGAAATCGTGTTGCGTTATGATGATGCAGGCCAAGAAATTGTTAAGGAAAGGATGCGTAGGATATTTAGCTTACATCGTTGATACTCAGAAAAAAGGAGTAGAAATTAAGGATATATCCGTAGTGAATGAATTTCTAGATGTGTTTCCGGACGATCTGCCTGGTCTTCCGCCAGACAGAGAAATCGAATTCATAATAGACTTAGCAACGGGAACGGCACCGATTTCGAAAGCTCCATATCGTATGGCGCCAGTAGAAATGAAGGAATTGATGATACAATTACAAGAGTTGTTGGATAAAGGTTACATTCGACCGAGTGTTTCTCCTTGGGGAGCACCAGTACTATTCGTTAAAAAGAAGGACGGATAGATGAGACTCTGTATCAATTATCGAGAATTGAACAGAGTAACGATCAAGAACCGATATCCGCTACCGAGGATAGACGACTTATTTGATCAACTGAAGGGAGCAAAGTGTTTCTCAAAGATCGACCTACGAACAGGATACCATCAACTGAAAGTGAGGGATGAGGACATACCAAAGACTGCGTTTCGAACCCGTTACGGACACTACGAGTTTTTGGTAATGTCATTTGGATTGATTAATGCTCCGGCAGCATTTATGGACTTGATGAACCGAGTTTTCAAGCCATACTTGGATAAATTTGTAGTGGTTTTTATCGACGACATTTTGATCTACTCGAAGACAGAGGAAGAACACGCCGAACATCTAAAGACTGTTTTGGAGGCATTAAGGAAGGAGAGGATGTATGCAAAATTTTCTAAGTGCGAATTTTGGATGGAGAAGGTTCAATTCTTAGGCCACGTGGTGGATAAGAATGGAATCGCTGTAGACCCTGCGAAGGTTGAAGCAGTAAGTAATTGGGAACAACCGAGAACACCGACGGAGGTAAGAAGTTTTTTAGGGTTAGCTGGGTACTATCGAAGATTCATCCAAGATTTTTCTAAGATAGCAACCCCGCTGACCAATTTGACTAGAAAGACGGTGAAATTTGTATGGACCGACAAATGTGAAGAGAGTTTTCAGGAATTGAAGAAGAGATTGAGCGAAGCACCTGCATTATCATTACCAGATGATGTGAGAAATTTTGTGGTGTATAGTGATGCATCGCACAAGGGACTTGGCTGTGTGCTTATGCAGCACGGCAAGGTCATTGCATATGCATCACGACAATTGAAGGATTACGAAAAACGATACCCTACTCATGACTTAGAGTTAGCGGCAGTAGTTTTTGCGTTAAAGATATGGAGGCATTATTTGTACGGAGAAAAATGTGAGATATACACGGACCATAAAAGTCTGAAGTATATCTTCACACAGAAGGAGTTGAACATGCGGCAGAGGAGGTGGTTAGAATTAATCAAAGACTATGATTGCGATATTCTTTATCACCCGGGGAAGGCGAATGTGGTTGCCGACGCTCTGAGCAGGAAAGGAAGGGAGAAGTTGTTTAATTTAACGACTCAGGAAGAATTGATAAGAGAGATGGAGAAATTGGAAATAGAAGTGAAAGAACTAGAGAAGCTTGGAGAGAAGTTGTCTGTAATGGAAGCTCATCCGACATTGTTGGACAGAGTAAAGGAAGCTCAGGAAAACGATGAAGAGTGTGAGAAAATCCGAAAGAGGATCACAGAAAATGAAGAAGAGAAATTTCGAATGGATAAAGACGGTATCTTGAGATTTGAAGAAAGTGTATGGGTACCAGCGGTAACCGAGTTGAGGGAAGAGGTTTTGCACGAGGCACACAATACGACATATTCCGTTCATCCGGGAGGCACAAAGATGTACCGAGATCTAAGACAACATTTTTGGTGGCCTAATTTGAAACGGGAAGTTGCAGAGTGCGTCAGTATATGTTTGACCTGCCAACGCGTTAAAGCAGAGCATCAACGGTCGAGTGGTTTACTACGACCGTTAGAAATACCAGAGTGGAAATGGGAGCATATTACCATGGACTTCGTGGTAGGACTTTCAGTTACACAGAAAGGTTATGATGCCATTTGGGTTATCGTAGATCGACTAACAAAGACCGCACATTTTCTACCAATCAAGATCCGCTACAGTTTGAATCAGTTAGCGAGCCTATACGTAAAAGAAATTATCTCACGACATGGAGTGCCGATGTCTATTGTCTCTGATCGAGATCCGCGCTTCACGTCCAATTTTTGGAAGAGTTTGCAAGAGAGAATGGGAACACAGTTGAGGTTGAGTACTGCTTACCATCCTCAGACAGACGGACAGAGTGAGCGAACTATACAAACGCTGGAGGATATGCTTAGGACTTGCGTGATGGATTTTAAGGGAAATTGGGACGACCACCTACCCTTAGTAGAATTCGCATATAATAATAGCTACCATGCGAGTATCGGCATGCCACCGTACGAAGCTCTTTACGGAAGAAAGTGCAGAACGCCATTATGTTGGGACGAAGTCGGAGAACGACGAATACTCAGACCAGAGTTAGTACAACAAACCGCAGACGTGGTGACAGTGATAAGAGCCAGATTAGTAGCAGCTCAAGTTCGCCAGAAGAAATACGCAGATTTGCATCGACAAGACCGAGACTTCAAAGTCGGTAGTTTTGTCTTCTTGAAAGTATCTCCATGGAAAAGAAAGATCCGTTTCGGCAAGAAAGGAAAATTGAGTCCAAGATTTATAGGACCGTTCGAGATACTGAAGCGAGTGGGCGAAGTGGCATACAAAGTTGCGTTACCACCCGAGTTGGAGCACATCCACAACGTATTTCACATTTTCGTGTTGCGACCGTACAAGGCCGACTACAAACATGTGATTTCTTACGAGCCCATTCAAGTGGAGAAGAACTTGGAGTATGAAGAAATTCCTGTCCAGATATTAGATAGGAAAGAGCAAACCTTGAGAAATAAAATTATTTCGTCTGTAAAAGTACTTTGGCGTAACCACGATGTCGAGGAGGCAACGTGGGAATTAGAAGATAGGATAATGAGGTATTATCCCCAATTATTTGTGTAACCTCGTAGCAATTCCGGGACGGAATTTTTATAAGGGGGGGAGGATGTAATATCCAAGAATTTTCATATATTATTAAATAAATATATTAATGGGAATGAGAATTTATTTGAATATAATGATTTTGTGTTATGAGAATGATTAATAAAATTATATTAAATTGAATAATTATAATAATTGAGAAATTGATGGAGTTTACGATAAACTCGATGAAATGCCTTGTGTGGCACAGTGACGTAATATAAGAATGATTATATTAATTTAAACGAATAATTAATCTATATTAATTGTTATTGTAGAATATTAATTAATTGTTGATAATTATTAATGATTATATTAATTAACGAATGAATTATAAGTAAACAATTAATCTATATTAATTGTTAATTGCTATTGTAAAATATTAGTTGATGGTTATGGAATATTAACTGTGATTGATTAATAATACGTGATAATTATTATTGCAAGAAATATAATAATAATAAGCAATGTATGATATTTAATCATATAAATTAATAATCAATGAGGAATGGATTAATTAATATTATTGTTAATTAATCAAAGAGATAAATAAATTATTTATTTGACATTATGAATAATAAAACAAATAAGTAAGTTATTAATATAATAAGATTATATTAATTGATATGTGCAAATGTGCAATACTTGAATGTATAAAGTATATAGAATACAACTATATTATATAGTGTAGTGAGACACTTAAGTGCGACCATGCATGTATATATAAACTATAGTGCAATGTGATTATATTATGTACATAAACTATATAGTAAAGTTATTAAATTATGAGAGTTACATGAAATGCCTATGTGACAATGTAAATATACATTAAAGTGAGACATCATGAGTATGCGGTAGATAATTTAATAATACATGAGATAATGTGATGTGATTATATCCGAGTAAATTATACTAGTATGATAAAAATATACATGGATTATATGATGTGAATAGATATATATATCCCCATGTGCTACCATGTAATGTTGTTAGGATATTTAAGTCTATGTGTGCCCTAAATGAATAAACCTAAGAAATATATACATGCTTATTTAACTCAAGTATCAACCATATGTACATGAAATGCTATTCTTGAAATGCTGAGATATAAGTATTGTCCCATATTGAGTGTCCAAATTTACCCATCTCTTCTCCCACGTGAATAGCCAATGATCTAAGCTACTCCTTCATCATTTCTCTTCCTAGCTAGCATTGAGGGTGATAATGACAAGGGGTGTGGGTTGAGGTGGTGGTTGGACACTATTCCATCAACTCCCCTCAATCCTCTAGTTCTTCATTTCCCCCATTGTTTCAAACCTTGGGGCAATTGCTTTGTATGGATATTGAATTCTCCTAGAAATACCAAGCCTCTCTTCATTTTCTATGTTGCTAAAATTTGTGCTAAGTTGATATAGAGATAGTATTGTGAGTTTATAATTTGAATTTGAGAACAAGTCTTGTGCAAGTTTGAGCTCAAGAGGTATAACCTCTAAACCCATTTAATTTCAATTCATAGAGATTGCATGATATTGTTGAAATTAGTGTGTGATAAGGTGCTAGCATAAGTTGTTAAGTATATCTTTGTGTCAGGAATGTAAAGTGATGGTAGGCAAGCATGCTATCTAAGTACATTATGAGAAATTCTGAAGCTCTGCAATAACAGAACATCATCTGATGTGTTGAGCATGATGTATTGTTAGGATGTGAATATAACTCACATTAACATATGGAATAAGGTTATTAGGTTATAGCAATCCATGCTAGTTGTTTTAGTTGAATATTTCAAAGAAAACTTAAAGATATGAAAAGAGAAACTTTGATATGTTGGCCCTATATTGATGTCTGACTTTGAGTCATGTTTGTATGACCTAGGAACACATGATATGAATGTCGACTTGCGTATCTAAGCTCCATAATGTAACTTGAGCATGTGAACCTCAATAGTGAACCTCTCCAACGAAAACACAAGCGTTGAACATGGACTCTAACATGTTATATTAGGATTCTAGGTTCTGATTTTTGAGCATGTTATACGACCTTAAAATGCGTGTCAAACATGTTAACGTATGAATCTAGATAGCATGAGCATGTTAGGCCTTATTAGTGAGCTTTACTAATGAAAATACGAACTTTGAACGTAAATGTTAACATGCTACTTTGAGAGTTAGAATCTGATATTTGTGAACATGTTTGATGATACTCTTAGACTCACTCATGTATCATAAATGTATATGTGCCATGCTTAGGTGTCGTAACTCAAGTAAAGCATAAACGAAGCATATTTCAAACCAAAACGATGCTAATTGCACATATGCGATATGAATACTCACAAGCATGTCTAATGTGAGTTATATGACTACCTTATATGTTTAAGAAGCAAGCATGTTAGACTTTGTGGTTTCATGACCTTGAATGGCTTTAAATTATTGAAAGTGTTAACTTAGAATCTATTGCATGTATGATTGGAACAAGGAAAGTTTGTATACACATAAAAGTATTCTTTAAACATGTATACACGGTACGTGATATTATATGATGTACTTGAACCCGATTTTGACGGTTAACTTATGAGAATGACATAACTTGCTAAAATGAAATATATTTAGTATTGGTTGTAGTCTTATGTGATATTAATAATATGCGAATATGTTTGCTAATTGTGGTAGTCTCACATGATAGTAACGATGTATGAATATGATCAACTTGAGAAAAGAGAAAGTTAAGGGTAGAAATTATATTCTATATAACTGTGTAGCTAGGTTAAAACTTAGCTTATGTGTTGATCGTATAGTCGAAGATAAAATGTGAAGTTAAATTATATGACTAATGACTATCATTAAGAAAGGAATTCAAAAGTGTTGACTAGCTTTACGTGAGTAAACTACGCATAAGGCATGTATCCTAAACCCTTGCATTACTTTATTCAACGGATATCGTAAGCGAGTATCTAAAACTTATCTCTTTGGATACAAGTATTCTATCTTTGTATACTGCGAACTAGTTTCCTACTTAATTGTTTGAATTGAATTAGCATACTTGAACTCTTATTTCATTAAAGCTATTATTCATGTTGAACTTAGTATTGTTCTTGAATATTGTGAAAATGTCTATGCCATTTAATTTGGCTAGACTTATGTTATTGAAAAATAACCCAAACTAATTGATTGGTGCAGGATCTTGTATTTGACTGAGAAGAACAACCTTCTTTGAAGGGAATATATAATTGTCGAAGAACCGACGTGCACACTTGAGTATGATTGATTGTTATGCATAACGATGGTACTTTAGGCTGATCACCTGTTGTACCTGTTTTTATTGGATTTTCAGTTTATTACTGTCAATTCTAGTAGAAGTTTATAGTCCTTAGTGACTGCTCAGTATTCAATTATTTAAAATCTTGAATTGACGTATTATTGACTCATATTGATATTATTATGTCCTTAGCGACTGTTATTGAGAACTGTTGATATTCTTGTTATCCTTGAACTGTCAAACCTTGTTATACCTTTTCGAGAATTGGAAATCTTATTACTCACCCTTATTATATATTACTTGCTGGGCAATTTGTGCTCATTCTTGCTTTCCCTAAAACATTTCAGTTAAGGCAGAGCTTGGCGAACATTCGGGCGTTGATAAGGGCAAGGGCAAGGCAACCAATTAGCTTGGCTCTTATATGTTTTAAATATTTTAATGTTGTATTAAGATGATGTAGTAAGACTGGTTTTGATTATGTTTAAGCTTAAGTTAGGTTATGTAATAAGTCGTTAATTGATATTATTATGTAATCTATTAAGTACTGTAGGTTGCGAGACTTGGGGGAATAATTATAATAAATCATTGTAAATTATTCTAGAATAGATTTTTCGCTGTGATCGTGTGATATTTAGTTATTATTATCGTAATGTATTACCATGAGCACGTGATGAACCGAATTCGAGAGACCAAGTGGCGGTCCTGAAATTTGGGGCCGTCGAAGAAATGATGTAAGAACACGGATTTTTAGAAATTATTAAATAAGGATTTAATAAATAAAATTCTTAAACCGTGATATGGGTTCGAATAAAAATATATATATGTGATATGAGGTATGTGATATTATATTACATAGGGTAATATGGACTATGTAATATGTGTTTTTGTGATTTATAAATATTTTATTAATATATATTTGTTACTTAGCGTAGAGACGATTCAGTTGAGATAAAGGAAGTGGATAAATTCCTATCGATATTAAATAATTTATAGAATTATTTTATCATAGTAAGTTGGTGACATTAAATATCCTTAATGTATAATCACCATATTCTTGTGTATGTGTATTAATAACTAGTATGTTTATAATATAG
Organism: Panax stipuleanatus; assembly: GCA_020205555.1. NCBI lineage: Eukaryota > Viridiplantae > Streptophyta > Magnoliopsida > Apiales > Araliaceae > Panax > Panax stipuleanatus. Next base: position 67,700 of record JAINUT010002477.1, read on the forward strand.
GTTATTAATAGCACTTAAGCTAGCCGTGAATAGGTTTGGATAGTGAAGCATGAATTAGTTAAGGAATTAACTAATAAGAATAAATATTAGTTAATTTAAGTTGGGAGTTATATTATGGAATAATATAATGTTAATATTGAACCTTAATAATATGGTGAAGTGTTTAATTTACTTAAGTAAATGAGTGAATTAATAAGTGTGTTGAATATGTAATTATAGTTGATACTTTTATATATATTACTTAGAATGGTAATATGTGAGAAAGTCTAATGTACAAATAACATTAATAAATATATATACGTTATTAAAGGGAGATGAAAATCATTATATCTTTAAATGAATATGTAATATTTGAAGAAATTATTTTGGGGACAATTTATAGAAAAGAAAGAGAAATAATCATTATATATTTCTAATAAAGGATATTAAAATAAATTCTAATATTGAGTTATTTTAATAAAGGAGGAAATATTATTTTTGAATAATAATATTACCTTATATGTTTTTGTATGAGGTAATAGGTATGATTAATTAATATGGTAAATATATTAAAATATATTTGCTATATGTAAATAAATTGATGGAAATAATTTATTATAATAGAAAATAAACTTATTATCTATTTTCTATATATAATATATGTACATGTGTCGTACATATAGTTATTTGATATTATATTAAGAACAATATCATGAGACAATAAGTAAATTATTTTCTAATAATGAATGCCTTTAATTGGAGAATACATAATATTTCATATCATGTTATGACGGAATACATAATAGTAATTATATCTTATGTATTTCCAAGAGGGCTAAAAGTATATAAGAAAACTAAGTTATTTCAATTTGCTAAATAACTTGAGTTATTATATTACCGTAAGTATTGTAAAGAATAGTTGAATATATTCATTCACGATATATTTTTATACGTGAACCTTGTGATTTAATAGTTCTAAGTAAATTGAACATATTATAAGTAGAAAAATGGTGGGAAAGGAAGAAATGATGAGAATAATAATAAGCTTAAGGTAAGCTTATGAGATATGCCTAGTATGACAAAGTGATGGAATAAACATTCATTAAATAATTTAATGAATGAATAATTAAAGGAATTAATTATTATTATTATGTGAATAAATTCCTATGTGCAATGATGTGTAATTATAAGTTATATAGTAGCTACATCTATATAATATGGAATGAAGTTCAAGGTAACTATATAATATAGGAAACTATATGATTAAGTGTAATAATAAAATTTACAATAATGGGGTGTGACACTACTCAATTAAAATATATTCGGTATTGTCAAATCTATATGGATTATATGATGGGGTGTATGTGTGACTGTATCATATCATATGGTAATAACATTAAGTTATTAGATATAAGCTTGCAAGTTAGTCCATGTGAGAACAATAATGGTCAATCAAGTGGTTAGGGTACATGAATAGTGGTAGTTGGTGGGAGTTAGCCACCAACTTCCCTTTTGCCCTTTGGGTAATAACCATAGGAGGATAATAACTTGATAATGAATAGATGCAATACATTGGTGTGTAGAGTTTGTTAATTCAATTACTACATTGTTGCTAAGAAAGCATATAATAAGAAATGTAATTACATCATGAGCGTGTTATAAGGCGTAATGATGAGGAAGGACTATGAATAGTAGTAGTTGGTGGAGTTAGCCACAAACTCTTCTTTGACCATTGGGTATTACCCATAGGAGGGTAATAGATTGATTATAATAGAGAACATGTAAATTAGTAATGCAATGGTATTACATTATGAACTTATTATAAGATGTAACATTGAATATAATATTATTTTAGGAGATTATATTGTTATAAGCTTGTGGATTATTAAGTACTAAGTTCACATAATTATGCCTTGTGTGGCATAAATAATGAAGTTAAATCAAGGGGATTTAATTGGAATTATTTGAAAAAAATGAATGGTTGATATTAATTATCATTATAATATTCGAGTATATTTATGATGATAATTTTATGGAAAATGGTGGGATGATAGTACCCAACCATATTATATTTAGTCCAATTAGAATATTAACTTAACCTATGTACATGAGGTACATGATTATATGTGTTAGTGTATATTCAAAATAAGAGTATACCTAATTAGGTGTGAGTGTACATATTTGTAGGTTTGTATATATGTACCTATAACCTAAGTCATATGGGATGAAATGTATACATAAATTATATAACCTAAGTGTATATATTATATATAGAGGTGTCTAACCAAGTGTGAAATTACATTTGCTAATTGCTATTGCTGAGTTAGATTATTTGTCTCACAATGAGTGCCCAACTTCTCCTTCACGTGAATGGCCTAAGGCTAGCCTATCTCCTTCATCTCTCAACTTCCTAGCTAGCAATGAGTGTGATGATTATGAGGGGTGTGGGATTGATGATGGGTTTCACCAACTCCTCACTAACCTCTTGTTAACCTCCATGTCTTTGATCAATCTATTGGTTTGAATTAGGGGAAGATAGCATTGTATGGGTAATCCATCTTCTATAAATAAAGCTCTCCCCTTCACATTTCATTTTGCTGAGAATTCTGTCCAAATACAAGAATAGAGAGTGAGGTTATATACATTAGTAATAGACATTCTGAGAATTGAGGAAATTGAAGTAGCAGCATTAGCAGCTCAATTGTTTCACAGAGGTATAATCTATATAATTTCCCATTCTTGTTCTATAATGGCAAATTCTCGATTTCGTAATTTAGATAGTAATTAAAGTGTGGAATATAATGGTTATGTGTTATACAAACTTCAAGATATGATAGAACGGTTACATGGCTGAATTAGAATCAGATTGATAAGAAAATTTTTGAGTTGGGCTAAGAAACTGCCGAAGAAGTCAAGCTCCTGGTCTGGAAACGGGGACGCGCTGCCCCGCATCTCCCTAGTACAAATGGGGCGCGACCGCGCCCCTCTGTAGAAACTGTTGGTGATTTTCTGTTTTCTGGTTGGTTAAGCATACTAGTTAGACTCTAATAACTGCATAAAGGGGGTCTGACATGTGTACTAAAATTGTCATGCACGTTGTGAGTTGTATTAGTTGGTTTAACATAATTTCCTAAAAGAAAATGTAAAGTTTTGAAAATGAGACTTGACGAATTTTGTGTTCTTTGAGTCGGACTTTTGAGACATGTGTAAGTGTCTTGGTTATGTGTATCAATGGGTATGAAGGTAGTTGTTGATCAATTACCTTGGCTAATAGTAAACAATTATACCTTGTTGTAGTGGAGTTTTTAATGAAAACTTGAGGTTTTATAAATGAATTTTGGCGTATATAAGTCATGTTTATATTATGACTTTTTAATCATGATTATATGGTTTAGATATGCATGATATGTGAGTCGAAGGTATTGAGCATACACTAGAACACGTTGTTTAAATTGAAAATGATTCCAAAAGACAAACTTAGAGTTTTTGGACATATATATAGGATGTCCACGTTCTGATCATTGAGCATGTATAGATGACTTATATATGTGTTCTAATACATGAGAATCATGAGTACGAGGTACTTTGCATATACTTAGTTACCTTTGTTGACTTAAAGCGATTTTTATGAAAAGTTTAGAATGTGTAAGATGATAGCATCAAACACGGAGTGAGTTACATTATGATCATACGAGCATGTATATTAGGATTCATTATGCCTATAGACATGTTGACATAAGCATCATGTGATGAAACATGGATTTCACCTATGCACGCATATTCGAGAAAATGAATTTCTAAAGCATAGACTATGTGATTAAGTATACATGTGTAGTATAAGCACGAGCATGCCTACTTAGTGTGGTTAAGCCTTGTTATGTGATAACATGACTTTAGTAGTTGAGCTTTATTGATTTAAGTAATTCAACGTAGAGCTACGCTATTCAAAGCTAAATAGTTCGAATATGAATTTGAAAACCTACTTAATGTGTGTGTATAATATATATCAGAATGCATGATATATTAGGACCAAACTAAGTTTATGAAATCTCAAGTTTGGTTCTGGCAGGGAGTCGCGCGGCCACGCCACTCCCAAGCTTAATTGTCGAGCGGCCGCGCCGTGTTGCAAAGCTGCCAAGAACAGTTTGTTAACTGTCTGGTCCTAAGTTATTTTCCTTAAGGACCCTAAGGACCGAAATAGAATGGTTTCTATAGAATAAGTATGAAGGTATGACGTTGTAACATCGTGGTTGTCCTAAGATAGAATGAAACGAAACCAAGATTAGAAAACGATATACGAATTATTATTCTATTAAGAGCATATGAAATGTATGACTGATGGATGTAAATCCATGATTATATAACTGTGTAGGAATACACGAAGTGTAGATAGCTTTAAGCAGTTAAGTCGTAGTTGTTAAACTACGAATCAGGCAAGTCTTTCAGTTCCTATTTGATATATGAATTCAATAACTGTTAGTTGAATTATATTATGTTGTGATAATGTGAACTTATATATGAACTGTATATGAGATATAAATGAGATTGAAAGTTGATCTTTGATGATATACTTGTTATGTGAAAGTAACATGCATAGTAAATATAAATTGTTTATAAATGCATGAACTGAGTATGATGTTGTATGCTATGTGATGCATGAAAACTGTTAGAATTGCTGAGCTGTCGAGCTCACTCTTGCAAATAACCATTTTTGCAGGTTGAGGACTTACGAATAAGACTTCGTGCTTCTTGATTGATAAAGATAGATAGTATCGCAATGAAGAATACTGTTTAGATTATTACTTGAGCCACGTTTAGGTTCTAGGAGTTGTACTTGATAATTGTATACGTTGTTTAAAACTTGTCGTATTGTAAAGATGTATTAGTTGATACATATAGGATATCAAGTCGAGTTGTAAACGTTATACGATAACTCAAATAAAAATGAATCATATTATAAAGTTGATTCAGAGAATTGTAATTGATTCAAAGTTATGAAATCAATAAAAAGATTTTATTCAAGAGGATATTGAAAAGTTTAAATTATTCTGCATTTTAGTAACATTGAATATGATGTAAAAACAAGATCTTGGATAGAAATAGAATTTATATTCTAAATTGTAATAAACAAAGTTGTATTCTTTTACTAATGATTACAAAATGTAATAGTTTGACGATAGGAGTATCGTGACTGCACCGGATCTGAGGAAAGAGAGGAACCCGGATTTGGGGTGTCACAGGTTGGTATCAAAGCTGTAGGTTATAAACCTTAGGTAAGTGTACCTTAGACTATAACCTGAGAGAGTGAAAGATAAGATTAAAATATATCTAAATGAAGATTCAAAGAAGAATCTCGAAATATCTAGAGAATGAGAATCAGGAGTTTCCTAACTCCGGTAATGAAAATGTTAAGACGATGTCTATAAGATGTATATGACAAAAATAGTAAGAATAAACTCAGATGGAGTTTAGTTGATAGTAGGGAAAGAACCCTGAGGTAAAGCGATGATCAGGACGTGATCAGATTGAACTGTGAAATGATAGATAGTCTGAAACGACTTAGTATTTATAGCTTGATGCTATAAGTGAATGTACTATGAAAAGTACGAGATGAACTCATTAGGAGTTGTATGTGATGAAATATAGAAAGCTCGTAATGAGCAAGTAATAGAGTAAGATAGAGTTAAGTGTTGGACTTTCATTGAGGACTCATATGATGGCTTAGTTGTACAAACTTTTGTATGGGCAGAGGTTTTGTGCTTGAAATAAGTGCATCCCATTGATAATCGTTGGAATGTTAGTGTCGCGGTATCATTCTACATATGGTGGAAAGGTGATTCTTTTCTCATAGTTATGTTGATAGATAGAGATTTCTAAGATATAATTAGATAATATTAAGATTAGGTGCGAGTTCTTAAGACTCATGCCTATGACAAGTTCGTGACTCATAATCGTATGGTGGAACCCCTCAGCGAATGGACGATTTTGGTCTGACTAGGATAAGTTCCTCAACCCATATGATTGTGGTAAGTTCCTGAGCTTCCATGGTGTGGTAAGTTGGTGAACTGTACTGAGAATAGATATATTATATAAGAGTTTTGGAATAGTGAGCATTGATGGTAGTGAGAGATTGAAGTGATGGAGAAATTGGATTTTCCTAAATCCTCTAGCTACACTAGATTTTTAATATTTATTGACTTCGTGCTAGTGTTTGAACTTCTGTTTTCTTGAGAAAACATTGGGTCAGGTAACTGAACTAATGAATTTTAAAAACAACACCGTTATTCGTATGTCTAAGCTATTTGTTTCGGCCAGGACAAAAATGATTTAAAAATCTTTCAAAATGAATTTTGACCACGTGCATCATTTGATATGGTGTAGGTTGGTAAATGATGGAGTCATTAATGCAATCGAACCTAGTGTCGGAAGTGATCGTAAGATCGTCAGCCCACTATGGTAAGATGTAATATGAAAAAGTCACAAAATGACGAAATCTTCAACGTACTACTAAGTGGGTGCGGCATTTTGACGTCATAAAATGATTTTTGGTTTTCTTTCGAATTATGAAAAGTTGACTGAATTATTTCGATTGATATTTGAATTGTTGATAAGAGTCTAAGCTATTTGATTCGGCTAGGCGACTGTTGAAAAGTGATTATAGAATTCTAGCATTCTTGTGTATTTATGCCAAACCAGATTGCTCTGGTGCGGATTTTGATGTTGAAAAGATGAGGTTAACAACCCTATAAGGGAACAAATTTTCGGGGACAATGGTTCCGAACGTAACGCATATAGTCGTTACAAAACACTACGTTGTGGCTCAACGTAGTGGTACAATAGGCCGGCCACCTAGTGTACGCGTGGAGGGTGTTTCAGTCTTTGTGATTAATAAACACTCTAGTTTGCAATGTGAAGAATTGTGTTGAAGTATTAGTAAACATGTGGAAAAGTTCACGGTCTTGTGACCCCTCAACATAAATTTAGAATCCGAGTTATTCATACTACTTCCCGATTATGAAAAATCGTGGAAGATTCTTATTCTTCTGAATGATGAATGTAGTAAGTAGATGTTTCTTATAAAGGAGAAAGTGATGGAATGCAATTGAGAAAGCTATAATAATAAAACTTCTAAAAAAAGAATGGAGAAAATTATTCTAAAGAATATGTAATATTCTGAATAGCATCGAGTAAAGGAAGTTTCGGTGATTCCGAGGACGAAATCCTTATAAGGGGGAGAGGATGTAAGAACCCGGATTTTCAGAAATTATTAAATAAGGATTTAATAAATAAAATTCTTAAACCGTGAGATGGGTTCGAATAAAATTATATATATGTGATATGAGGTATGTGAGATTATATTACATAGGGTAATATGGACTATGTAATATGTGTTTTTGTGATTTATAAATATTTTATTAATATATATTTGTTACTTAGCGTAGAGACGATTCAGTTGAGATAAAAGAAGTGGATAAATTCCTATCGATATTAAATAATTTATAGAATTATTTTATCATAGTAAGTTGGTGACATTAAATATCCTTAATGTATAATCACCATATTCTTGTGTATGTGTATTAATAACTAGTATGTTTATAATATAGGTTATTAATAGCACTTAAGCTAGCCGTGAATAGGTTTGGATAGTGAAGCATGAATTAGTTAAGGAATTAACTAATAAGAATAAATATTAGTTAATTTAAGTTGGGAGTTATATTATGGAATAATATAATGTTAATATTGAACCTTAATAATATGGTGCAGTGTTTAATTTACTTAAGTAAATGAGTGAATTAATAAGTGTGTTGAATATGTAATTATAGTTGATACTTTTATATATATTACTTAGAATGGTAATATGTGAGAAAGTCTAATGTACAAATAACGTTAATAAATATATATACGTTATTAAAGGGAGATGAAAATTGTTGCCTAATTTCTTAATAGCACTTTAACACGCAAGTATACGTGTTCAATTGTAATATTCAGCAAGCAAGGATATCGTTCCCACGAGGAAATAGATTAACCTTTATCAATTATAAATTTTAATTCAATCAATCTTATTTTAAACTACGAAATATTGGTCGTAATATGAAAATCTAACTTAGCAAAATTAATAACTAAGATCAATGTTCACAAGATTAATGCAGATTTAACAGGTTAAGATTACACTTCCCTTGGTATTTCATTTAAATCACTATACTTCCCATTTAATTCAATTAATTAATACGAATCATTATCCAAGAATGCTTTATAAAATTCACACACTTTTTCCCAAAACACGTGAACAAATCCTCCTAAATCTGATCCTCAAGACACAGAATTACCAGGAACACCCTAGTTAATTAATTCACTATATTCCTATGTGAATCAAGTTAATTAGGGTTTTACGTACAAATTCTTTCAATGGATACAAAAGACACATAGGTATATTCTTATCCTACATACTAATCATATTAACCCTATTCAGATTATATGAACAGATGTTATTATATCCAGATCTCAATCTATACTTGATCTTCCAATTTTATATAGATTATCACAGTAATTGTTGGCCAAACAATTAATCAATAAGCAAAAGATATAATAAACAATTCAATAAAAACCAACTTTCATTCAATGGGAAGGTTCAATTTAAACTACATACCAAGTTCCGTTGCAATCTTAATTAAAGTTTAGTGCATGATAATAATAAATAAAAACATCATCCAGATTAATAATCCAAACATCCCAAGTAATTACAAAAGATAAAACTAGAGAAGAGAAGAAGAAACTCTGAATTTGCTCCAATACTCTCTCTTTGATCTTCAGCCCTTGTAATCCTCCTTTGTGTTTTCCTTCGTTGTTCTCTTTCTGCAAATCCTTGTCGTCCGAAATTCCACGATCTCTTTTTTTTAAGTCTTCTTTCTTTTTGTATTAGTCCAAACCCTCCTCCAGAGTCCTTTTTCTTTTCCAAATCAATTTAGCAGCAAAAATAACCAACATTAGGCGTGGCCTAGCGCACTAGGCGCTAGGTTCAGTGCAATCCAAGCGCACTGTGCGCTAGACAAAGACCAGGTAATTACAAAAATGCCACTCAGCTCAAATTTTAATGGTTTTTAATTCTTTTCTTCTCCCAAATGACCAGTTTATCCCTCCAGCTCCATCCTACAAGAAATAAACACAAAAACTAATAAAAAGATACTAAAAACACTTAAGGATAACAATAATTAAGCTAAACAATATCTGATTCGTAAGTATACAACTCACTCATCAAATACCCCCAAACTTATTTTATTGTTTGTCCCCAAACAATGCAATAATGCAAATGCAACCTATCTAAATGTCTACGCATCCAGCCATCAGTCAGTAAGAAATCAAACAAATATGCCTCAGAGGTATCAACAATAGATTCAAACAATACATCCAAATAAGACAATTCAATAGCTCATACCAATCCGTAAATCAAAGCCTGTTGTTTCTGATGTAGTGTGTGTGTGCTTAACAACCATTAAAATCAACTACAGTTCAAATACATTGCATAATATGCTTCTTAGAGGGAAAAACACATATCTTAACTTAAGAATCTTTGTAACAAGTTAAGCTTCGGCTAGAACTTTCACAATCACCAAGTTAAGAGTCAATACGGGATTTATTTATTTTTCTTTTATTTGCTCACGAGGGCATTTACGCTCTTTCTCGTGTTTACACTTGACTATGCAATGTCTAGTTCTCTTAGGCTTTTCAATGGTACCCATGTAGCGAGCTTTCGACCAACGACTCCCAAACCAGACGGCTTTAGGGCGCTGGGTGTAAAGACATCCCCTAGGGTTTACTTACTCAAGTAGCCAAGGCCACAGAACTAAACAAGTCAACGTGTTTATTCATCTGTATACATATCTCTTTTTTTTCTGCATTTTTTTTTCATCATTTTTTTTTTCAATTTAAATCCCATATTTTCCCCCAAACTTAAGTTTCTGCGTCATCCTAGCTTTTACCACAACTTTACAAATTTTCCTTCATTAGAACAAAGATTTCCCCCAAGAAGACAATTATGCTATCATTTAAACTAAGTTAATCACAATGGTTAACCTAACGTGCTACCCAATTACATCAGTTTTCAAACGGGATAAGATTTACATCACAATACGAAACTACATCCATGTCTCAATTGTCAGTACTGTTAAACTATATATAATTCCAATCTCATCATTGGCTAAGTCATCTTCAACTAACTCAATGCCTGGATTCATGCAATATGAACTAACTAAATGCATTTTTTTATATATTTATTATTATTATTATTATTGTTATTATTATTTTCAATAAGAATGACCACTACATGCAAATACAAATGACCACTACATGCAAATACGAAATGAATGCACCCCCAAACTTAAAATATGCAATGTCCTCATTGTATACAAATTTAAAAAAATTAGGGACTGAGGACTTCCCTGATCAACGCCTACTCCTCTCCGGCATCTTCATCTTCGGCATTAGGAGGAGGTAAGTCTGGAGGTGGATACACTGATAGAGGTGGAGGGAGTGTGAACTGGTACGGAGTCCCGGCTGGATTCATTTGGCGAAACATATCTGCCAACGACGTGGTACAATGGGAATAAATTTCTGCTTGACGTTGGGCAAGACAAGATTGCTGTCGATCCATACGGTCAAAACCTCGGTGTATCTGGGTTGCTACCAAGTCAATTCGTCTCGTATGATGTTGTAGGTCACTCCGTATATTCTCAACCCAATCAGGTGGTGGCATAGAACTTGGTGCCTCAGGAGGATGCTCAACAGGCTGCTCAACATGTACTGGGGGAACGATAATAAATCCCAGTCCCCGTGGGTGTGATTCAGCCCCATCCCATATCTTGTATTTAACCATTGCTTTGTGATTAATTGGGGATAACGGCATCAAAACCTCTTCCTTATCATTCCATTGAACCCCTGCTTGGCGACACAGTGCTGTAATTAAAGACGGGTGAGGTAAACCGCCTGTAGTTCCTGGTTGCATTCCGTTCAAGATAGATTCATGGATCACCTGCCCAATGTCAACTGATTTGTCTTTCGCAATGCAAAATAACAAGGCTGCCCTTTGACTCATCACTTCACTCATATGCCTGCACGGCATCAACTTTGCACAAATGAAGGCATTCCAAGCTTTACCATATCGGCTTAGCTTTGCTGTAGGGAAATGACGTGCTTCTTGCTGATCTGTTAGTGCCCATTCCGTCCCTGGTTCACATAGGGTGGCAATCACCTCACTATAATCCAAATCATGTTTCATATATTCTTTATACTCACTGTTTTTGATCTTGGACAACCTATAATATGCATTGATTGCTTTTCGTCCCATGTTGACTGCTCGTCCTCGAACCATAACATTATTGCCATTAGCCGCAGTTGCGTTGGCATAAAATTCTTTGACAATCTTAACTACCGCCGGCTCGGGTTGAGAAGTAAAATCTAACCAATTGCGGCTCGCTATCATCAAGGCAAGTTCCCCGTCTTGAGCTTCCGGGAGCAATCCCCGCTCAGGTATTAAAGGTCTTCCAGCTAACCAATTTTTATAATGCTCAGATGCTTCATAGGTTTGGAATCTCTTCTTGTCAAATTTTTCTGTAGCTCCCGAACTCTCTCCTCTCTGTCGCTTGCGAGCCAAAGATGTGAGTGTCATGTCTTGCCCAAACAAGAATCGGAGTTCAAACCTCTCAAAAGCCAACGTTTATCTTTGAGGCACAATATCAAACAACTGGTGTGCGATGTTCTAAACAACCTTTTGACAAGCTTTCCCCCAAACTTATTTTTCACCAAATCCACTAATTAACTAAGCACAATGTCCTTCCAATGCAATACAATCAACAATGTAGGATTACCCAACCGATTGCGTCAACACAAACTCAATGGGTACTCAAACAAAAATATTTAATATTTCTTCAATGGATGTACTAGAGTAACCCCAATCGAGCAAATCCAAATAATCACAGATAATTTCTGATTAAACTTACTTGTTTATGTCACTGGATTGTGCCAATTGAATTGATGAACCAATTTATTTGATTCTTAATGTCCACCTTGTGTGGTTGGGTAGGGGTGAGAGATGGGACTGACGAGTTTTGAGGTGAAAAGGTTGGGTTGTGTTTTTCGGGTATAGGAGGGAATAGAATGGGTTGTCGTGGGTGAGCGAGAGTGAAGGCTTGCGTTGGATAGTGTTTTGGTATGAATAGAAGAGTAGAAGAGAGCTGACTTTGGGTTTGATAGAAGTTGTGCCTGTTGTGGAGTTTAAATCTGTTCATGTTGCTTGTATAGCGCACTGTGCGCTTGGTTTTGGCCTGCTGGGGCGCACTATGCGCTGGCTACCAGGGGATTGATTATGTTGGGGCGCATGATGCGCTCAACTTGTGAAGGAGGGGCGCATTGTGCGCGACGACATGGGTGTGTGGTTTGAACAGGCGCACTGTGCGCTTGATTTTGGCCTGCTGGGGCGCACTATGCGCTGGCTACCAGGGGGTTGGCTAGCTTTGGGGCTGAATGAGCGCACTAGGCGCTAGCTTGTGAGTCTACTGAGCGCATTAGGCGCTGTGAGGCCCGGAGGTGATGTTTGTGCTTGGCTTTGCTTCCCACTTCTTCATGCTAGTCCTGCATTTTAATAGTACCAAAATCAAGCCTCACATTGCAGAACAAATGAATACTAGTTAAATTAATGAACTAACTAAACTACCAAGTTGATGCACAAACAAATTAACTAAACTGCACTAAATTAATCAAACTAAACTCATTACACTACAAAAAAAAAACAAGTTGACTAAAAATTTAAGGTTTTGACAAATGGACATTCTGCAATTGCGCTCATAGGTGCTTGGCGTCCAGGGGGCGCTGCCCCCTTGTAACCCCCGCCAGCTTACCGGCGAGTTGGGCAATCGCTCGCTCACCGGGGAGCGAGACCCCCGAATGGGTAGTCGTAGTGGCCATTAGTCGATGCCGCCAACTATAAACTTGTTTCCCATCCTGAAATCAATTAAAGATCATGTTAAAGAACATACAGGTTATAACTATTGAAATAAACTAACAGTGAAGCAAATTAAAATCAAATAAATAAATAAATAAAATTCCTGGGTTGCCTCCCAGTTAACGCTTGGTTTATAGTCTTCAGCCCGACTGTGTTTTCACCGTTCTAATCCGTGAGACTAACAAAGGTTTTCTCACGATCGATGTGACCCCCATAGTAATGTTTCAACCTCTGACCGTTGACTTTGAAAATGCGTTTTGAATCTGGCTCCTCAACTTCCACGGCTCCGTGAGGAAATACCTTTGTAATACTGAATGGACCTGACCAACGTGATTTTAACTTTCCTGGAAAAAGTTTTAGCCTGGAGTTGTATAACAACACTTTTTGCCCTGCTTCAAACTTTCTTTCTAGGATTTTATCGTCATGCCACCGCTTAACCTTTTCTTTGTATAACCTCGCATTTTCATATGATTGGAGTCTGAATTCATCCATTTGGTTTAATTGTAAGAGGCGTTTTTCTCCCGCAGCGGATATATCAAAGTTCAACTTTCGGATAGCCCAATAAGCACTGTGTTCTAACTCTACCGGAAGATGGCATGCTTTCCCATAAACCAACCTGTATGGTGACATCCCTATCGGTGTCTTGTAAGCTGTACGATACGCCCATAGAGCATCATCCAACTTACTAGCCCAATCTTTCCGACTAGGGTTCACTACCTTCTCGAGTATTCGTTTTACTTCTCGGTTGGATACCTCGGCTTGACCACTTGTCTGTGGATGGTAAGCAGTAGCTACCTTATGAGTAACTCCGTACTTAGCGAGAATAGCTGAGAACTGCTTATTATAGAAGTGCGTGCCTTCATCACTAATGATTGCACGAGGCGTGCCGAATCTAGAGAAAATATTCTTTCTGATGAACTTAACCACAACCTTAGCATCATTGGTGGGCGATGCTATAGCTTCAACCCACTTTGAGACGTAGTCCACCGCTAGAAGTATATAGGAGTTGCTAAAAGATGATGGAAATGGTCCCATGAAGTCAATGCCCCAAACATCAAATAATTCTACTTCTAGGATCATATTTAGTGGCATCTCTTGTCGCTTTGATATATTACCAACTCTTTGGCATCTGTCACATTTCAATGAAAATACACGGGCATCCTTAAAGATTGTTGGCCAGAAGAATCCACATTGAAGTACCTTAGCTGCCGTTCTTTCTCCCCCAAAATGACCACCATAGTCAGATGCATGACATTGGTACAGAATATTCTCCATTTCACTTTCCGGAATGCACCTTCTTATTACTTGATCTCCACATTGTTTAAATAAAAACGGCTCATCCCATAAATACTGTTTCACATCATAGAGAAATTTCTTCTTCTGCTGACTCGTCAAATCTGGCGGAAACACCTTACTCACAATGAAATTTACATAATCTGCATACCATGGTGTATCCATCCTTACCGCAAACAGTTGTTCATCTGGAAAAAATTCGTTGATCACTGTTGTGTCATTTTTTTTTAGTTCTGCATTCTCTAACCGTGATAAATGATCCGCAACCTGATTTTCTGTTCCTTTTCGGTCTCGGATCTCCAAGTTAAACTCTTGTAGCAATAATACCCATCGAATCAATCTCGGTTTCGCATCTTTTTTTGCTATCAAGTACTTAATTGCCGAATGGTCTGTAAACACAATCACCTTTGTCCCAATCAAATATGAACGAAATTTATCAAATGCATACACAACTGCTAGGAGCTCTTTCTCGGTAGTGGTATAATTCAGTTGGGCACCCGTTAATGTCTTACTAGCATAGTATATAGCATGAAAAATGTTATCCTTTCGTTGGCCAAGGACTGCGCCAATCGCAAAGTCACTAGCATCACACATTAACTCGAATGGGATACTCCACTCTGGCGCTATGATTACAGGTGCGGTAACTAGTTTCTTTTTCAAGACATCAAAAGCTTCCAGGCATGCTTGATCAAAGTTGAATGGGACATCCTTCTCCAAAAGATTGCAAAGTGGTTTTGTGATTTTGGAGAAGTCTTTTATAAATCTTCTATAGAAACCAGCATGTCCCAAAAAACTTCGAATACCCTTTACTGAAACTGGTGGCGGGAGGCTCTCAATGGTTTCGATCTTAGCTCTATCAACCTCAATTCCTTTTGATGACACTCGATGACCCAAGATTATCCCCTTTTGCACCATAAAATGACATTTCTCCCAGTTTAACACCAAATTCGTTTCCATACACCGTTTGAGCACAAGAGTGAGATTTTCCAAACAATAATCGAACGAATCCCCAAAAACTGAAAAATCATCCATAAATACCTCGAGATTTTGTTCGACCATATCGGAGAAAATAGCCATCATACACCGTTGAAATGTTGCCGGCGCATTACATAATCCAAAAGACATTCTGCGAAAAGCAAAAGTACCATATGGGCATGTGAATGTCGTCTTCTCCTGATCCTCGGGTGCAATGGCAATCTGGTTATAACCTGAGTATCCATCTAAGAGGCAATAATACTCATGCCCTGCAAGCCTGTCCAACATCTGATCTATGAATGGTAGAGGAAAATGGTCCTTACGAGTGGCCTTGTTTAACTTTCTGTAATCCATACACACCCGCCAACCCGTAACTGTTCGAGTCGGGATCAATTCATTATGCTCATTTGCAACTACTGTCATTCCTCCTTTCTTTGGCACACATTGAACCGGACTTAACCATGAGCTATCTGAGATAGGGTAGACAATTCCTGCATCCAACCATTTAATAATTTCCTTTTTGACAACCTCCTTCATTATGGGATTGAGTCTTCGTTGTTGTTCAACAGTCGGTTTTGCTTCATCTTCCAATAGAATCTTATGCATGCAAATTGATGGGCTTATCCCCTTGATGTCCGCAAGAGTCCACCCAAGAGCAGTCTTGTATTGCCGAAGTACCCTTAGTAGCTTTTCTTCTTGAACCTCATCAAGTGATGCAGATATTATGACTGGTAGAGTAGAAGAAGAACCAATGTATGCATACCGTAGATGGTTAGGCAATGGTTTAAGTTCCAAGGTTGGCGGTTCTTCCACTGATGATTTGACCTTTTCTGATGGCTTTCCCCAGTAGTCCAAAGGTTCAATTGTTGGCCTGACTCGTGTGCATTTTGGCAATGAATCTAACATATGAGCCAATTCTAATGCAGTTGAGCCATCAGACATGTTCTCACTTACCAATGCTGTTTCTAGAGGGTCTTCATTTATTGTTTTGATATTTGTTTCCCTAATCGCTCCCTCAATCAGATCAACCCTAAAACATTCTTCTTCTTCCTTTGGGAACTTCATAGCTTTGAATACATTAAAAGTCACCTCTTCGTCTTGGACCCTCATTGTTAACTCTCCTTTTTGCACATCAATCAATGTTCTACCCGTAGCTAAAAACGGGCGCCCAAGAATAATTGGTATATTGCTATCCTCCTCAAAGTCAAGAACTATGAAGTCCACAGGGAATATAAATTTATCTACCTTTACTAGTACGTCTTCCACTATTCCCTTGGGGTATGTGAGAGATCTATCAGCAAGCTGCAAAGTAACATTCGTTGGTGTAGCTTCCTTCAACCCAAGCTGTTGATAGACTGATAATGGCATAAGGTTGATGCTTGCTCCCAAATCACACAGACATCTACTGAAAAACTGAGTTCCTATTGTGCACGGAATGGTGAAGCTACCCGGATCCTTCAACTTCGGTGGTAGCTTTCTCTGTAGAATAGCACTGCATTCCTCCGTCAATGCTACTGTCTCGAACTCTCCTAGCTTTCTCTTCCTCGATAGAATATCCTTCATGAATTTTACATAGCTAGGCATTTGTTCTAGAGCATCTGCGAATGGAATATTAATCTGTAGCTTTTTAAACACTTCTAGAAACTTTGAAAATTGTCTGTCTAACTTCTGTTTCTGAAATCTCTGTGGAAATGGTAAAGGTGGTGTAACTGACATCTGCTTTTCTTCTTTCTGCTTTTCCACCACTTTTCCCTCAGACTTACTTTCTGAATTTTCAGATTCTTTTCCATCTACCTTCTCGTTACTCTCTTTCTTATGCTCATCAGAGTCTGTAGCCAACTCCTTCCCACTTCTGAGTGTAACTGCTTTACATTGTTCATTCCCATCCTTCCTCGGATTCTTCTCAGTATCACTTGGTAGCGAACCTTGAGGTCGGTTGTTTAAAGCACTTGCTATCTGCCCAATCTGATTTTCAAGATTCCTTATTGCTGCTGATTGGTTCTTTGTTGTTGCTTCAAACTGAGTTGCCATTCTTGCAAGTAATTCCTCCATTTGAGATAACTTGTCAGGTTGTTGAGGTTGCTGATGTTGTTGAGGTTGTGGGTGTTGAGGCTGAAATCCAGGTGGATGTGACTGTCTTGGAGCTTGAGCTTGTGCTTGTGACTGATTATTGCTCCAAGATAGATTTGGGTGGTTCCTCCATCCTGGGTTATAACTATTTGCATTATTACCTTGTTGTCGATTATAATTAGACACAAATTGCACTGATTCAGGACTTATTGCACACTGATCACTTGAATGGTTCCCCGCGCACAATTCACATACCATCGCCACAGTTTGCCTATTTTGATTCCCCATATGTTCAATTTTCTGTGTTAGAGCTGCAATTTGGGCTGACAATGCTGTAACTGCATCTACCTCTAGTATCCCAGCAACCTTTGGTTGTGTCATTCTAGCAGTTGGCCATTGGTAGTTGTTAGCTGACATCACCTCTAACAAGCTGTATGCTTCATTAAAATTCTTTGTCATGAAGGCACCTCCAGATGCCGCGTAAACACTAGCCCGTATACCACCCATGAGCCCATTGTAGAATGATTGTACTATTAACCAATCGGGCAATCCATGGTGTGGACATTTTCTCATGTACTCTTTAAATCTCTCCCAGGCGTCATATAATGACTCTGAATCAAATTGAGTGAAATTGGTTATCTCGTTCCTCAACTTTGCTGTTTTGGCAGGAGGAAAAAACTTTGCTAGGAACTTCTGTGCTAGATCATCCCATGTGGTAATGGATCCAGGTGGAAGTGAATGTAACCATCCTCTAGCTTTATCTCGAAGAGTGAACGGAAACAAACGAAGTCTAACTGCGTCGTCTGAGACTTGGTTGTATTTGAATGTGTCACAAACCTCTAGAAAACTCACCAAGTGCTCATTTGGATCATCATTAGCCAAGCCCCCAAACTGTACCAAATTTTGAATCATTTGGATAGTTCCTGGCTTAATCTCAAAAGTTGCAGCATTAATTGCCGGTCGTTGAATGCTTGACCTGATCCCATCCATTTTTGGCATAGCATAATCCTGAAGGGATTTTTGTTGCCCCTCAGCCATTGTATCTTTCTTCTCAAGTGCCTCTCGCGTTTCTTTAACCCACTTACGCAACTGTTTGAACCTTTTATCGATATCGTCTTCGTATGGTTCAAGCTCCGGCTGTTTCGATCTCGTTTGCATACACAAGAGAAGATAACCTGAGAGAAAAAAAATGAAAATAAAAGTCTAAATTAAGATTAACTATATCAAAATTAATAATAACGAAATATTAAACTAATTTCCCCGGCAACGGCGCCAAAAACTTGTTGCCTAATTTCTTAATAGCACTTTAACACGCAAGTATGCGTGTTCAATTGTAATATTCAGCAAGCAAGGATATCGTTCCCACGAGGAAATAGATTAACCTTTATCAATTATAAATTTTAATTCAATCAATCTTATTTTAAACTACGAAATATTGGTCGTAATATGAAAATCTAACTTAGCAAAATTAATAACTAAGATCAATGTTCACAAGATTAATGCAGATTTAACAGGTTAAGATTACACTTCCCTTGGTATTTCATTTAAATCACTATACTTCCCATTTAATTCAATTAATTAATACGAATCATTATCCAAGAATGCTTTATAAAATTCACACACTTTTTCCCAAAACACGTGAACAAATCCTCCTAAATCTGATCCTCAAGACACAGAATTACCAGGAACACCCTAGTTAATTAATTCACTATATTCCTATGTGAATCAAGTTAATTAGGGTTTTACGTACAAATTCTTTCAATGGATACAAAAGACACATAGGTATATTCCTATCCTACATACTAATCATATTAACCCTATTCAGATTATATGAACAGATGTTATTATATCCAGATCTCAATCTATACTTGATCTTCCAATTTTATATAGATTATCACAGTAATTGTTGGCCAAACAATTAATCAATAAGCAAAAGATATAATAAACAATTCAATAAAAACCAACTTTCATTCAATGGGAAGGTTCAATTTAAACTACATACCAAGTTCCGTTGCAATCTTAATTAAAGTTTAGTGCATGATAATAATAAATAAAAACATCATCCAGATTAATAATCCAAACATCCCAAGTAATTACAAAAGATAAAACTAGAGAAGAGAAGAAGAAACTCTGAATTTGCTCCAATACTCTCTCTTTGATCTTCAGCCCTTGTAATCCTCCTTTGTGTTTTCCTTCGTTGTTCTCTTTCTGCAAATCCTTGTCGTCCGAAATTCCACGATCTCTTTTTTTTAAGTCTTCTTTCTTTTTGTATTAGTCCAAACCCTCCTCCAGAGTCCTTTTTCTTTTCCAAATCAATTTAGCAGCAAAAATAACCAACATTAGGCGTGGCCTAGCGCACTAGGCGCTAGGTTCAGTGCAATCCAAGCGCACTGTGCGCTAGACAAAGACCAGGTAATTACAAAAATGCCACTCAGCTCAAATTTTAATGGTTTTTAATTCTTTTCTTCTCCCAAATGACCAGTTTATCCCTCCAGCTCCATCCTACAAGAAATAAACACAAAAACTAATAAAAAGATACTAAAAACACTTAAGGATAACAATAATTAAGCTAAACAATATCTGATTCGTAAGTATACAACTCACTCATCAAAAATCATTATATCTTTAAATGAATATGTAATATTTGAAGAAATTATTTTGGGGACAATTTATAGAAAAGAAAGAGAAATAATCATTATATATTTCTAATAAAGGATATTAAAATAAATTCTAATATTGAGTTATTTTAATAAAGGAGGAAATATTATTTTTGAATAATAATATTACCTTATATGTTTTTGTATGAGGTAATAGGTATGATTAATTAATATGGTAAATATATTAAAATATATTTGCTATATGTAAATAAATTGATAGAAATAATTTATTATAATAGAAAATAAACTTATTATCTATTTTCTATATATAATATATGTACATGTGTCGTACATATAGTTATTTGATATTATATTAAGAACAATATCATGAGACAATAAGTAAATTATTTTCTAATAATGAATGCCTTTAATTGGAGAAGACGTAATATTTCATATCATGTTATGACGGAATACATAATAGTAATTATATCTTATGTATTTCCAAGAGGGCTAAAAGTATATAAGAAAACTAAGTTATTTCAATTTGCTAAATAACTTGAGTTATTATATCACCATAAGTATTGTAAAGAATATTTGAATATTTTCATTCACGATATATTTTTATACGTGAACCTTGTGATTTAATAGTTCCAAGTAAATTGAACATATTATAAGTAGAAAAATGGTGGGAAAGGAATAAATGATGAGAATAATAATAAGCTTAAGGTAAGCTTGTGAGATATGCCTAGTATGGCAAAGTGATGGAATAAACATTCATTAAATAATTTAATGAATGAATAATTAAAGGAATTAATTATTATTATTATGTGAATAAATTCCTATGTGCAATGATGTGTAATTATAAGTTATATAATACCCGAGAATTTCCATATATTATTAAAAAAATATATTAATAGAAATGTGAATTTATTTGAATATAAATGATTTTGTGTTATGAGATGAATTAATTCAATTATATATAATTGAATAATTATAATAATTGAGAAATTGGTGGAGTTTGTGATAAACTCGTTGATTGCCTTGTGTGGCACAGTGACGTAATATAAGAATGATTATATTAATTTAAGCGAACAATTAATCTATATTAATTGTTAATCGAAGAATATTAATTAACTGTTATAAAATACTAATGAGGATTGATTAATAATATGTGATTATTATTGCAAGAAACATAATAATAATGAGCAACGTGTTTATAAATATAATAAGATCTATATCAAAGTGATAGTTAATCATATAAAGGTTAATTAAATTGTTATGGAGGTTAACAATTATATTGATTGATGTAGGATATGTGTATATTATTAATTAATATTCAATTTATAAGATGAGAAATTATATGTGCAAGCATGCGAATTAAATGTATAGTAACTATATGTTATGATATGTGTAGGTGACAAATGATGTGTGGATATACATTAAAATAATGTATCATGGATCTATTATAAATAATTGTTGAGTAATACAATTTAATAGTATATGATATAATGTAATGTGGTAGTATCCAATTGTATTATATCGGTAAGATAAAATGTACATAGATTATATGTATTCAAATTGCATTTATTACATTGTGGGGAGAACATTGTAATTATAACCTAAGAGTACATATAATATATAACATAAGTGTAGCATATAGTCCATTTGTAAGAATGCTGAGATTTGCTTGGCTTGTCCCAATATAATAGTCACTCTCCTTTCCCTCATTCACGTGCACAACCATTATGGCCTAAGCCTATTGCTTCTCCTTAAACTCAGTAAATTTCCATAGCCTTGTAGCAATGATGAGCAAGGGAGTGGTTTTAATGATGGATTCTAACAACTAAATACCTACCATTCTATAACCTTCATGCAATTGGACAATCCGTTAGTTTGATTTGGGAGTTAGAAGCTTGGACTGTGTATTCATTCTTCTATATAAAGGAACTCCCTGCACCTTCATTTCATTGCTGAAATATTTCTAAGAGAAGAGAGTATACTGTGATTGCCTATTTAGTTCAGAAGGAATTTCTATAGTAGCATCAGCAAGCTTACTCCATAACAGAGGTATAAATCCTCTTCGTGTCTTCATTTTCATTTTCTGTCAAAAGAACTCCATTGTTGTTCTCTGAGTTTTGTTGAAATTCTTGATTATGCCAAATTGGTTCATGATTGGTTTGTAGAACCCTTATATTGTTGTTATATGAACATACACACATGATGGAACCACTGAATAGTCTTTCATTTCCATTGTTCCTCTTCAATTTCTGTAAATACATGAAATTCGTAAATTAGTTAGAGTTCATGAAATTGGGAATTGATAATTGCTATTGACTGTTATATAAGCATATATGTATGTGTTAGTAAGTTAAACAAGTCTGGGTATGTTGAAATCGATGAAATGGGAGGTTTTGGGTCGGTTTTCGCTGCAGTCTGAACCGCAGAAAACTGCCTCGACGCCGCAGCCCGCGCCGCAGCGCCACACGCGCCGCAGCCCGCGCCGCAGCGCCGCACGCAGCGCCACTCGCGCCGCAGCGCCAGTATTAAGCTACTGTTGCCGCGCCACAGCGCTAGCCTCTGTGTTCAGTTTTCTGCATTCTGCAACAAAACTGTTATGTACCAATTGTTTGATTTTTGTTTAAACAAGCATGGGAGCATGATTAATACATATATATAAACCTAATGAGGCAATGTACGCATGTTTTAGTATATTAGCATGCATGGTTAACCAAACGACACATAGTTTGGAAACGAATTTAAAGTTTCATAAACGACGTTAACATATATGAAGCATGTACACATTCTGACTTTTCGAGCATGTTTATAGGGCCTTGAAATACATGAAAAGCATGTTAACTTACATATGTAGGTTTCATAAGGAAGCATGAACATGATAGACCTTACTAATGAACTATACTAACAAAGTATAAGCTTTGAACGTGAACGTTGGTATGTTATGACGAGAATTAGAATTTGACATTTATGGACACATGTGACAGTACTCTTAGACTCATTCATGTGTCATGCATGTATATATACCATGATTAGTTGCCGTGATTAAAGTTTAGCATGAACAAAGCATGTTTTCAAGAAAATAACAATGCTAGCTACATATATGCAATACGAGTACTCATGAGCATGACTAATACAAGTTATATGAATATCTTATGTGTTTAAAAGCAATCATGTTAGACCATATGAGTTCGTGTCCTTGAATGGCTTTAAGTATTAACTTAAGAACCTATACCATGTACGATTGGATTTGGAAAAGTTATACAAGCATGAAAGTATCCTTTAAATATGAATACATGCTACGCGATATTATATGATGTTACTTGAACCCGATTTTGACGGTTAACTTAAGGAGATGCCGTAACTTGCTAAAATGAAATATATTTAGTATTGATTGTGGTCTTATGTGATATTAATAATATGCAAGCATGCTTGCTAATTGTTGAGATCTTATATAATTTGAGAATGCGTTTAAACTCTAAAGAAGGAACGTTAAGGATAGAAATTATATTCTATATAACTGTGTAGCTAGGTAAAACTTAGCTTATGTGATGATCGTATATTCAAAGAGAAAATGTGAAGTTAAATTATATGACTAATGAATATCATATATATACGTAACTGTATTACGATAGGAATTCGAAAGTGTTGATTGCTTTTCGTGGATAAACTACGCTAAAGGCAAGTTCTCTTACTTACACTCTTTTAAAGTGCAAGTATCCTAACCAACGCATTTACTTTATGCAAGGAAATCTATGATTGTGAAAGTTTCCTAACTTATACTCTTTTACTATGCAAGTATCCTATCTTGTGTATTGCGAACTAGTTTCCTATTTAATCGGTTGAATCGAATTAGCATACTTGAACTCTTATATCATTAAAGCTATTATTCATGTTGAACTTAGTATTGTTCTTGAATATTGTGAAAGTGTCTATGCCATTTGATTCGGCTGGACTTATGTTATTGAAAAGCAACCCAAACTAATTGATTGGTGCGGGATCTTGTATTTGACTGAGAAGAACAACCTTCTTTGAAGGGAATATATAATTGTCGGAGAACCGACGTGCACACTTGAGTATGGTTGATTGTTATGCATAACAAGGGTACTTTAGGCTGATCACCTGTTGTACCTGTTTTTGTTGGATTTTCAGTTTATTACTGTCAATTCTAGTAGAAGTTCATAGTCCCTAGTGACTACTCAGTATTCAATTATTTGAAATCTTGAATTGACTTATTATTGAATCATATTGATATTATCCTGTCCTTAGCGACTGATATTGAGAACTGTTGATATTCTTGTTATTCTTGAACTATCAAATCTTGTTATACCCTTTCGAGAATTGAGAATCTTATTACTCACCCTTATTGTATATTACTTGCTGGGCAATTTGTGCTCATTCTTGCTTTCCCTAAAACATTTCAGTTAAGGCAGAGCATGGTGAACCTTCGGGCGTTGATAAGGGCAAGGGCAAAGCTACCAACTAGCTTATGTCTGTTATGTTTTAAATATATTAATATTGTATGAAGATGATGTAATAAGACTGGATTTGATTATGTTTAAGCTTAAGTTAGATTATGTAATAAGTCGTTAACTGATATTATTATGTAATCTATTAAGTACTGTAGGTTGCGAGACTTGGGGGAATAATTATAATAAATCATTGTAAATTATTGTAGAATAGATTTTCCGCTGTGATCGTATGATATTTAATTATTATTATTGTGATGTATTACCATGAGCACGTGATGAACCGAATTCGAGAGACCAAGTGGCGGTCCTTGAATTTGGGGGCGTCACAAGTTATATAGTAGCTACATCTATATAATATGGAATGAAGTTCAAGGTAACTATATAATATAGGAAACTATATGATTAAGTGTAATAATAAAATTTACAATAATGGGGTGTGACACTACTCAATTAAAATATACTCGGTATTGTCAAATCTATATGGATTATATGATGGGGTGTATGTGTGACCCTATCATATCATATGGTAATAACATTAAGTTATTAGATATAAGCTTGCAAGTTAGTCCATGTGAGAACAATAATGGTCAATCAAGTGGTTAGGGTACATAAATAGAGGTAGGTGGTGGGAGTTAGCCACCAATTTCCCTTTTGCCCTTTGGGTAATAACCATATGAGGATAATAGCTTGATAATGAATAGATGCAATACATTGGTGTGTAGAGTTTGTTAATTCAATTACTACATTGTTTCTAAGAAAGCATATAATAAGAAATGTAATTACATCATGAGCATGTTATAAGGTTTAATGATGAGGAAGGACTATGAATAGTAGTAGTTGGTGGAGTTAGCCACAAACTCTTCTTTGACCATTGGGTATTACCCATAGGAGGGTAATAGATTGATTATAATAGAGAACATGTAAATTAGTAATGCAATGGTATTACATTATGAACATATTATAAGATGTAACATTGAATATAATATTATTTTAGGAGATTATATTGTTATAAGCTTGTGGATTATTAAGTACTAAGTTCACATAATTCTGCCTTGTGTTGCATAAATAATGAAGTTAAATCAAGGGGATTTAATTGGAAGTATTAGAAGAAAATGAATGGTTGATATTAATTATCAGTATAATATTTGAGTATATTTATGATAATAATTTTATGGAAAATGGTGTGATGATAGTACCTAACCATATTATATTTAGTCCAATTAGAATATTAACTTAACCTATGTACATGAGGTACATGATTATATGGAGTAGTGTATATTCAAAATATGAGTATACCTAATTAGGTGTGAGTGTACATATTTGTAGGTTTGTATATATGTACCTATAACCTAAGTTAATGTAGCAATATTAAATCATCTAAGTGTGACTTATATTGTCCAAAAGAATAAAACTTAAGTACACATATATATACAATTGTGTAGGGGCATATATATATATATATATATATATATATATATATATATATATATATATATTGGACCTATGAATGTGGCATTATTGGTTTACAAATGCTGAGTTTAGAAGTTGTCCTATATTGAGTTACCCTTTTCTGCAAATCAAGTGTATAGGCCAAAGGCCTAAGCATAGCCTTTCTCCTTCCTTGCATTTCTTAATCTAGCTACAATTGAGGGTAGTGATGGCAAGGGGAGTGGGTTGATGGGGTGGTTGGCAACTATTTCACCAACTCATGTATATCCATCATCTTCTTCCTTCCCCCATTGGTTTGATTCAATGTGCAAGAACCACTAATTGGTCCATGGCTTTCCTATAAATAGAAGCCTTCCCCTCACAAACTCAAGTTGCTAAACTCTTGATAAGTTTCATATATTGAGTGTGTTGATGAGTATTGAGGGAGAGAATTCTGAAATTCAAGGGAAGCTCTACCCGAATTGAAGCTCAAGGGGTATAATCTCTAAACCACTTTGGAATTCAATTCATAGCAATAGCATGAAATAGTAGTAATTGGTCATGTGAAAAGATGCTAGCACGTTAGTTAAGTTGTATACATGTTATAAATACTATGTAGTTGATTTCTAGCAAGTTTCATGAAGTGTGATAGGGTTGGCTTAGAATACTCTGCATTAGCAGAACCTTTCTTGGCCTGGAACTGAAGTGGCGCGGCCGCGCCACTCCCAAGTACAACTGGCGCGAGGCCGCACCGGTATGCAAGAACATTTGGTGATTTTTTTGTTTTCTATTATGTTGAGCATGCTAGTTAGACTCTAATAACTACATAAATGAGCCTAACATGTGGTCTAAGGTTACCTTGCATATAATGAGTTGTATTAGCGTGGTTTGACATGATTTCCTAATAGAAAACTAAACGTTTTGAAAGAAATGAAACTTATAGTTTTCAATATGAACTTTGATACATGTACAACATGTGTGTTCTGACCTTGTAAGCGCATTTGTATGACTTCGACATGCATGAGAGTTGGTATTGACTTATAAAATGTGTTCATATACTTTCATGGCCATGTTAATCCGTATTATGGAAGGAAGATGTATGGTTTTAAAATAAAACTTATGGTCTTGGATTTGAACCTTGACGCATACATAGCATGTATATATTCTGATTTTGTGAACGTGTTCATGTGGCTTTTATTGAAATGAAAGGCATGCTTAAAGTATTGAGCACACACTAGCATATATGATTGAAGACTACATTGATTTCAAAAGATAAACTTAGAGTTTTTGGACATATATATAGGATGTCCACGTTTTGATCATTGAGCATGTATAGATGACTTATATATTTGTTCTAATACTTGAGAGTCATAACTACGAGGTACTTTGCATATACTTAGTTACCTTTGTTGACTTAAAGTGATTTTTATGAAAAGTTTAGAATGTGTAAGATGATAGCATCAAACACGGAGTGAGTTACATTATGATCATACGAGCATGTATATTAGGATTCATTATGCCTATAGACATGTTGACATAAGCATCATGTGATGAAACATGGATTTCACCTATGCACGCATATTCGAGAAAATGAATTTCTAAAGCATAGACTATGTGATTAAGTATACATGTGTAGTATAAGCATGAGCATGCCTACTTAGTGTGGTTAAGCCTTGTTATGTGATAACGTGACTTTAGTAGTTGAGCTTTATTGATTTAAGTAATTCAACGTAGAGCTACGCTATTTAAAGCTAAATAGTTCGAATATGAATTTGAAAACCTACTTAATGTGTGTGTATAATATATATCAGAATGCATGATATATTAGGACCAAACTGAGTTTATGAAATCTCAAGTTTGGTTCTGGCAGGGAGTCGCGCGGCCGCGCCACTCCCAAGCTTAAATGCAGCGCGGCCGCTCCGTGTTGCAGAGCTGCCAAGAGCAGTTTGTTAACTGTATGGTCTTAAGTTATGGTTATATGTTGTCCTTAAGGACTACAAGATATGAAACAAGATTGTTTAGATAAATATGAAAGTAGAATGAGCTAGCCTCATGGTTATCCTAAGTTGAAGGAAAAAATGAAATCAAGTTAGGAGACAATGAAGTATTTATTACTATATACTAAGGACATATGAATGTGTATAACTGATGGATATAAATCCACGATTATATAACTGTGTAGGAATACACGAAGCGCATATATCTATAAGCAGTTAAGTCGTAGTTGATAAACTACAAATTAGACAAGTCTTTCAGTTCCTATTTGATATATGAATTCAATAACTGTTAGTTGAATTATATTATGCTGTGATAATGTGGACTTATATATGAACTGTATATGAGATATAAATGAGATTGAAAGTTAATCTTTGATGATATACTTGTTATGTGAAAAGTAACATACGTAGTAAATATAAATTGTTTATAAATGCATGAACTGA
This sequence comes from Panax stipuleanatus, assembly GCA_020205555.1. Classification (NCBI taxonomy): domain Eukaryota; kingdom Viridiplantae; phylum Streptophyta; class Magnoliopsida; order Apiales; family Araliaceae; genus Panax; species Panax stipuleanatus. The sequence goes on from JAINUT010002477.1 coordinate 95,961, forward strand.
GTATGATGTTGTATGCTATGTGATGCATGAAAACTGTTAGAATTGCTGAGCTGTCGAGCTCACTCTTGCAAATAACCACTTTTGCAGGTTAAGGATTCACGGTAAAGATTTCGTGCTTCTTGATTGATAAAGATAGATAGTATCGCAATGAAGAATACTGTTTAGATTATTGTTTGAACCCTGTTTAGGTTCTAGGAGTGTACTTGATATATGCTTACGATGTTTAATACTTGTTGTATTATAAAGATGTATTAGTTAATACATAGAAGATATTGATTTGAGTTGTAAACATTTATACGATAACTCAAATGGAATGAATCATAGTATATAGTTGATTCAAAAATTATATTTTATTTAAAGTTATGAAATCAATAAAAAGATTTTATTCAAGAGGATTGAAAAAGTTTAAGTTATTCCGCAATTTAGTAACATCGAATGTGATGTTTAGACAGGGATGGTATATGACCGGGTTTTAAAACTTGTAAAAGTTTGGAGTCATCATACAAGATCCTAGATATGAATAGAATTTATATTTTAAATTGTAATAAGCAAAATTGTATTCTTTTAGTAATGAATAAAAGATGTAATAGTTTGACGATAGTAGTATTGTGACTGCACCGGATCCGAGGTTTCGAATGAACGTGGATTTGGGGGCGTCACAAGCTTGGTGTCTAGTTAAACATGAATAGTGATATACCTAGACCTAGTGTGAACAAGTATTGTTATGTTTGCATGCAAAGTATATGAAACGACATGTAGTTGTGAAAATAAACTTTAAGTTTCATAAACGAACGTTAGCATTTATGAAGCATGTTAGTATTCTGACTTTTGAGACACGTTAGAATGACGTAGAGATGCATGAAAAACATATTAATTTATGTATATGGATTTCATAATATAATATGAACATGTGAACCTCACTAGTGCACATTCCTAACGAGAATGGAAGTTTTGAAAACAAACTTTGACATGTGTGTGACACATTGAGGTACTGATTTTGCAAGCATGTTAGAATGGTTTAGAAATGCACGAATAACCCGTTAACTTGTGTTTATATGATTCGTAAGGAAGCATGAACATGTTGGACTTATTAGTAAGCTTTGCTAATGAAAATACGAACTTTGAACGTGAATGTTAACATGCTACCTTAAGAGTTGGATTCTAAAATTTATGGACATGATAGATAGCACTCGTAGACCCACTCATATATCATACATGTATATATACACCATAATTTGGTGTCGTGATTCAAGTTTAGCGTAAACGAAGCATGTTTTCAAACTAATAACAATGATAGTTGCATTATGCGATATGAATACTCATGAACATGCTTAATACAAGTTATATAAATACCTTATGTGTTTAAAATAACAAAGCATGATAGCTTACATGATTTCATGATGTTGTAAAGCCTTAATTTGTTCAAAATATAGATCTAGAACCTATATCATGACAATTGAACGTGAAAAGGTTGAACAAGCATGAAAGTATCCATTAATATGAATACATGCTATGTGATATCATATGTTGACACTTGAATCTGATTTTAACGTTAACTTATAGAAATGCCATAACTTATTAAAATAAAATATATTTAGTATTTATTGCTGTCTTATGTGATATTAATGATATGAGAATATGTTTAAACTCAAAAAGAGGAACGTTAAGGATAAAAGTTGTATGATACTATATATATAACTGTGCAGCTAGGTTAAAACTTAGCTTACGTGTCGATCGTATATCCGAAGATAAGATATGATGTTAAAATGTATGACTAATAAATATAATATATATGTACATAATTATATTACGATAGGATTCGAAAGTGTTGACTAATATCGTGGATAGACTACGCATAAGACAAGTTTCCTAACTTACACTCTTTTACGGTGCAAGTATTCTATCCTTGTATATTGCGAGCTAGTTTCCTTACTTACTCGTTTAAATTGAGTTACCATACTTGAACTCTTATTTCATTAGGTTGAATGAAAGCTATTATTCATGTTGAACTTGGCATTGTTCTTGAATATAGTGTCTATGCCATTTGATTTGGCTAGACGCATGTTTATAAAATTGTCCAAACCAATTGACTGGTGTGGAAATCTTGAAAACTAAGTTGAACAACCCTTATGGTAAGGGGAGTGTATATTGTTAGAAGCCCCAACACACGCATGAGTATTATTGTGGTGTTATGCATAACATAAAGTATTGTAGACTAATCATCTATCATACTTATTTCTTTTGGGTTATCAGTTTAATATTGACAATTCTAGTAGATGTTCAATAGTCCTTAGTGACTGCTCAGTATAAATTTTTTTATCCAGTTGGATACGTTGATAGCCTTTGAATTCATATATATCTGTTGATCTATATTGAACTGTCATTTTATATTCCAAAGATTTGATTTTGAGAATTGTTGATACTCGTGATTCATGATATTATTCTGAAACTCTGAACTATCTTAGAGATTACACTTTGATATTTCAAACTCGTGAGATAAACTCTTCACCCTTATTGTATATTACTTGATGGGCAATTTGTGCTCATTCTTGCTTTCTCTAAAAACATTTCAGTTAAGGCAGAGCAGGGCGAACCTTCGGGCGTCGATAAGGGCAAGGGCAAGGCTACCGACTAGCTTGTCTCTTTTATGTTTTAAATATTATAATGTTGTATTAAGATGATGTAGTAAGACTGGATTTGACTATGTTTAAGCTTAAGTTAGATTATGTAATAAGTCGTTATTTGATATTATTATGTAATTTATTAAGTACTGTAGGTTGCGAGACTTGGGAGAATAATTATAATAAATCATTGTAAATTATTCTAGATTAGATCTTCCGCTGTGAATGTGTGATTTTAGTTATTATTATATTATTGAGAGAACGTGACAAACTGAATTCGAGTGACACTGTGGCGGTCCGAATTTGGGGGCGTCACAAAGCGAGTAAAGCAATATATATATATATATAAAAGTTGTAAAGGGCGATGGGTTTTTACGTCGGTGCCCGGACTGTAATTGAAATATATATATTGACAAAAATATAGTTAACCAAGACTAGGAAGAGGACCAGTGATGGTGAAGGCTGCTTATATATGTATAAATATATATAAAATAGTAAAAAGGCCAGAGAATGATCCAGGCCGAACTGAAATGTAAATGTATAGAAAAGTAGTCAACCAGTGACTAGGGAGATCACCCAGTATGGCGAAGTGTGCAAAACAGTATAAAGGCCACGAAATAATCCAGGCCAGACTAAAATATAAATTGCAGAAAAGTAGTCAACCAGTGACTGGGGATATCACCCAGTATGGCAAAATGTGAGAAAAAAAATAGTATAAAGGGCGATGGGTTTTCACCCCGGTGCTCGGACTGAATTGAAATATATATATATATTAACAAAAATATAGTCAACCAAGACTAATACGAGGACCAGTGATGGTGAAAATCGCTTATATATGCGTAAATATATATAAAAGCAGTAAACTACCTCGGATTTGACATCCGGGCTTGACAGAATTGAAATGTTAGTATAGATACAATTAAATATATACAAAAAAAAAAGCCAAACCCGGACTGAGAAGATAACCCAGTCCGGCGAGGTTGCCAGAACATGTGTGCTAGTGCATTAAAGTTGCTAGAGCTGATGGATCGTCAATCCGAGTTGTAAAAATGCCTGAAAATTAATTTATATACAAAAAATGTACCAAATTTTGACGAAAACGGCCACAGAACTAGGTTCCAGGCATTTTTAGAAAACGAAACTTAACGTGCAAGTGTATAAAAGTACTAAGAAGTAATATTCACTTTCTGATCGTGAAAAAACTTACAATGAGCTGCTACACGGGCTTTTTGCCAAATCGTAGGCTCTATACCTCCAAATCTACCGGTTATTTTCTGATATGTGGTAGTATATGCGTATATCTACGTGTTAGAGTGTAAATATTTGGGTTTGGAAGAGGTGTAAAAGTGTTGCGCCGTTTAAGTGTTAACAAAAACGGACACAAAAACACATGCAAGTGTACACGGTCGGCAAGTAATAACTCGGTAAGTCGAGATCGTCCCACGGAAAACGGTGTCAGGCTTAATCTATTATGCAATAGTTCATTAGTTATCTATGTCTGCTTAAACAGTTGTCATAATGTTGTTTAATTAATTATCCTAAACTTTAACTAAACTTAACCAATTAATAAGCAGGGGGTTCAAATTAGGGGGATATGGGATCCTAACTTCATCTAAAGCGTCACCTAGGTTAACCACACCACAAATCATACACGGATAATCATATAGAGATGCTAGTCGGGAGCACGAATGTGAGACTTGACTATCTTTCAATACACCAAGTCCAAATCATATAAAGTCCACAATTAAGATAGAAATCACATGAACATCGGCAAATCCTAAACCACGATATTTCTATGCGATTTATAAACCAAACCAATTTACGCACAAACTCCCATTAGACTACATACGGCCATACGGTATATTTCTATCCGGCAAGCGAATCATAAAATTAAACTAAAGCAAGTTTCACAAACATATGCTAACATGGAGAAATCTAAGTTTACACTTTATTTTCAAGTTCATATAAACTATTAGAGTAGATGTTGATCAAGCATCTAGGCATACAAACACCCATGTTAGGCAACCCACATATTATCATCCATGTATATCAAAGAGGCATAGACCCTAGGTTTAGCATCTAGAATCCATTAGAATCCCATAATGGAAGTTAGTTCATCGTTGAACCTCCCACCATTATGGGATTCAAACCAATCATTGAGCAACTAGGAAATGAGAGAAACAAGAGAAAGGAAGTGTAGAATTGCGGTTTCCCCCTTTTAATAGAAGATAACAAACTCAAGACTGGACCACAAATGATTTCCAAGATGAACCCTAGAAAATTTAGTACTAGTAGAGCAAGAAGGAAGAAGAAGAGAAGCCTCTTGGACCTTCACACTCTCTAACCTAGAATATGGAACACAACTCTGTGTTGGTAAAATAAATTCTGATAATGATCAATCCTCCTTAGTCTCCAGCAAACATAAGCCTTATAACTATTACATTCAGCTAAGTAAAATAAGTCAACTGTCCTCAGTCAAGCCCCGCGCGGCCGCGCGGCCTCGTAGTGTAATTGGGGCGCGGGCGCGCCAATGCCCAGAACAGCCCTCTGGCTCTGCTAACCAGCACGAGCGAGCTGGCTTCCTTTGTCTTCATGGCGCGGCCGCGTGTGACCAATTCTTCAGCTGATGCAATTTTTGGCTTTTGCTTTCTTTTGCAATCCTATGCTCTTTCTTTTGCTGCTTCTAGCACCTTCACATTAGTTGAATCGAGTCCCTTTTCTTGTGCTCTTTTCCATATGCCAAGCCCTTCTTGCCTTGGAGCTAGCTTCATGCCTTTTTCCAATTCCTTGCCAAACCATGCCATTATTGTGTCATTTCATGCCCAAAAGAGTTTCCTGCCTAAAATGCTTAACACAAAGATAAAATGCATCAAAAGATAATAAAGTACTTGAGTTTAAGTCATAATCATAGCAAGTTGGCGTCCAATAAGTAGGTGTAAAACCTACTTATCAAAAAGTCCAAAAATTGAACTGACAGAGCTTCGCTGCGTTTCTGGATTCTTGAAAATGAGGGGGGTGGCCTTATATTTATAGACCAGGGAGCCTCCACTCTACCTACTTCTGCCGCAGGTAGAGGTGCGGCTCCCCTTGTGGGTTCTGCAACTGCTAGGTTATGTCGTCTCGAAGTACGTGCACTCAGGACAACGCGCAGTCAAAGTTAAAACTTTCTAACTTTTGATCGGAGCGTCCGTTTGAGGCGTGCGATACCTTTTCGGAAAGCCCTCGCCAAGAGTGTTGCAATGACATAGGATAAAACATTTTTTGGGTCCGAGAAGACGGGTTCATAACCAGATCTTCGATTCCCCGCACTTTGTCCATTGAGCTGTCTTGCGTCGTTTGCACTCGGGATCGTTGTTATGGTTCATTCTGACTTCGATGGCATCAATTGTGACGAACAAGATTTTGTAATTTAATCTAAATATTTATTGAATTAAATAAATATTTTTTTTGATGATATAATTATTGAGTTAAATAATTAATTGATGAAATTGTGGTAGATTAATTTAATTATATGTGTCACATTAGTTAAATTAATGTGGTGAATTTTATATTCAATGATGTATTTAATTGAGCTTATTTGATTTAATGAATTAATTAATAAGCATAATGTTATTCTAATTAATTTAATAATTAATTAGAGATTTAATGATTTAACATAATTAATAAATAAGAATTTTAATTATGTGACTATGTGATTTATTGTGGAATCATGCTATTTTATTTAATTGATTTAAATAAGATTAATTGATTAATTAGGAGTGTTACAATTAAATTATATAATAGTAAGTTATTAGATTAAATGGGAAATGGACTCTTTAGGCTAGCCAAACATAGCCTTATCGGAGGTTGGTCAGTTAACCCATAGTGGGAGTTAACTGACGACCCATGTATTCACGAATTCTTTTCACGTAAACATTATATACACTAGTTCTATTTGATATTCATATCAGAAGAAACAAACTTAGAAAAAGTTGAGAGAAAAATTGATAGAACTTTGAGAAAGAGTTGAAGAGATCAAGGATTGTAGAAATCAAAAGAGAGTTCATCATCATCACAAACTAGCAAGGGTAATTCCTTCATCTTTAAGTTTAATTCCATGTTTTTCCATTAACGTATTTTTGAGTTCTCTGTAAAAACAGAGTTTGTGATTACTATATAAAGTGATGATATAAGTGTTACTAATTAGACATAACATGTTTTCTATCGTATATTCATGTTTTAAAACAGTCAATTTCATATAAATATGTATTAATTGAATTCTTGTGAAGTTACAGAGTTATGTTTCCTTCATGAACATATATTCTGAGTTCTCTGTGTATGGAAAAAATTAGCAATTTTTGATTATATACTTATATATGTGTTATTATATCATTATAACATGTTTTGTATTTGGTATGAATGAATTAAAATAATCGAATTCATGTAATTAGGCCTTAATTGGATTTTCAAAATTTTACTTTTTCCATTTACGTGCTTTAAAAATTCTCTTTGAATGGGAAAATTAATAATTGTTCATTATATGGCTATATGTGTGTTCATATGTGTTTATAACATATTATATGCCATATATGCATAACTTGCAGTGATCGAATTTTATTTAAATTGGGTTTTCGAAAATTACAGAGTCGTATATATGGCCATACGGCCCTTACGGCCCTTACGTATAAATTTTATACCATGAATCGATGGTTTAACTTTGAATTAACATTTGCATATGATTGTACACATCTATACGACCAAAACAGAAGTTAAACGAACGGATTCGGTGTTATAATGAATCCGTAACGTTGAATTTCTTGATTTTCCTTTAAAACATGATAAAGTATGAAAACAGTGAAATTAGATGCCTTGGATTGTGTGATTACATGATTTTAATTGACAAGATCATGCTAGAAATGTTGTATAGCGTTTCTGTGAAGTTTTTACATTATGGGTAGCTTTAAAATTCATTACGTTAGTTTAATTTGAATTTATTTGGGTTGCTCTGGGTGTTCATCGCGAACCAGGGAGTGCACCAGCAGGGGGACCCGCCCCAGTGAGTGTTCATGGGCATTAGGACCCGCCCCAGCGGGTATAAGGGCTGTCCGGGAGCCTTTGTTTTTTTATTTTCGAGACTATTTTGACCTCCTGTAGTAAAATAAGCATAACGTTTTCATACGAACTCCGATTAAGGCGATTCAAGATGATTCGGAAAGATAACGAGTAGACCTACTTTCATTCTTTAAGTTTTTCAATTTGAAATCGCTAAAATGGGTAAAAATGGATATCTTTGTGACTGATGCGTATTCGGAGGCAATCAGAGGGCTTCGGACATGCACGCACACAAGTGTAGTGTTCTCGATAATAAAAGATGTTGTTTTAAGTTACATACATGAATATTATATGATTTGAAGTTCATGATTAATAAATTAAGTTATTGACATGTATAAGATAATGTGAAGGTTCAAGTTAACAAACTAAGTGCGAACTTGAATATCGTAATTGTAAAACTTGATTATAATTGTTTAAAGGGCTATACATGTGTGATATGCATGTTGTGAGTTTACATTCATGTTATGTGGTTAGCCATTGAGTAATATTATAAACCAAGTTGTAAGTCGAACTTAAGTGAATAGTTCAATAGTTGAACATGGTAGTTATGAAAACTAATCGATGTCGTATACATAATGTAATGTGTAGGACGTTGAGGAAGTGAATTGTAATTATATTTGTAGCTTGTGCAAGAGGCAAGTATTCTATACCTAACTTATTGATTTAGCAAGTTCCCTAAATTCTAATTTATTCATTTATTAAGTCTTAGACTTGTGTTTCTATATCGAGTAAGCTCGTGTTCTTAATTGTTCCAGTTCGAAATTCATATTACATATTGTAACTCTTTTAAAAGCATGATTCAGTTATACAATACTTATTCGATTGTATACTCTTGAGATTTATTATTCAAGTTGAATATCGATGTTATTGTTGAACTTATAGGACTAGTGAACCCTTATTTATTCGACTAGTCCATAGTTGATATACGTTCTAAATTCTGGAATACTTATTGAGCTTATCCAAATCAAACTTCCTTTGGTGCGGACTCTGATGTCAAAACTGAGATGAACAACCCTGTAAAGGGGATTATTTACGCTTTAACGTTGAGATATTGTGCACAGTATGGTACTAAGGGCTGATCCCCCTAAGTACGAGAAGTAGAGTCTATAGTCTTATGACTGTTAAAGGTTTAAAGCATAAAAATTTTACAACCTAGGACATAGTTCAAGGTCTTATAACCATCAGACGTTCTTTTGATTCCTGTTATTCATTCTTGAGTCAAAAGTTAAGTTTCTTTATTCAGATGTCTTTGATTCACTCGCATGTTATTATATTGTTGTCATATTATTATACTTGTGGGCAATCGTGCTCACTCTTGCGTAATAATAACATTGCAGTTAAGAACGAAAGGTCCAACGAGCCTTCTACTAGCAAAGACAAGGGCAACGTCAACAAGTGATGAAGACTTGTTGTTTATTTTATGTGTCTATGTTTCAGACTTATATTAGAGTTGTGTAAGACTTATTTATTTGTTTATGTTTCGTACAGATGTTTAAGGTTAGTATAACCTGGGATTTATTTTATTTATTACTCAGATGTTGTAACCCCATAAGGGGAGGATTTAATTCTATTTATTGTATGGTTTGCATTTACTATGGGTAGATAGATAGATGATATTCGTTCAGTGAACACCAAGTCCCGTGGAATTGAAGTACCCGGA